>CAJVPY010006110.1:0-10822 GCA_910591965.1 Dentiscutata erythropus | reverse complement strand
GTGCGTAAGATTTACGTAAACCAACGTAAAATTTTTACGTAAATTTACGATTTTCTTACGGTGCGTAAGAAAATCGTAAATTTACGTAAAAATTTTACGTTGGTTTACGTAAATCTTACGGTGCGTAAGAAACTCGTAAATTTACGTAAACATTTTACGTAAATTTACGATTTTCTTACGCACCGTAAGATTTACGTAGTTTTACGCTAAATTTTACGTAAGTTTACGATTTTCTTACGCACCGTAAAAACTTACGAAAGTTTACGCATATATATTTTTGCTGATGATGGTCACATAAGATAGTATAATCAAGTATGTTATATCTAATAAAGTTTTGACATAACTGCTAAATTTATAAAAAAAAAAAACTATTACTATATAGCCTCGAAATAATGCTCATGGGCGTTATTTTGAAAATCAGATTCCCCAAAATAGCATATATGATTTCAAATTAACGCCCATGGGCATCCTGAATTAATGCGCACCCTCATATTAAAAATTATATCTCATAGTATGAATATGTTTAAATTACAGAAGCAACAAATTAAATATGTTCCTGGGTATCTATACATTAAAATTTGATCTTTACTTTTCAAAAAGTCTTAATAACGACCCTATAAAAAAAATTTTCTTGGAATTGTTCAGAAAATTCTGAAATTACTCGATTTTTTGTTTGGAAAATCGACTTATTTAAAGGATTTTTATTAGATGAATGCGTTTTTTATACGATAATTTTTAATCAAAATTTTCTATTTCTTACGTCCCATATAAACGTCAGAAAATCGACTCTGTTCCGAATATTTTTTTGGACAAT
Source organism: Dentiscutata erythropus (assembly GCA_910591965.1). Taxonomy (NCBI): domain Eukaryota; kingdom Fungi; phylum Glomeromycota; class Glomeromycetes; order Diversisporales; family Gigasporaceae; genus Dentiscutata; species Dentiscutata erythropus. Next base: position 10,008 of record CAJVPY010006110.1, on the reverse strand, counting down.
AACAGTACAAATTTTTTATAGGCCAATCATCAGTAACAAACGTTGAAAATTAATTACTGGTAAAAAAATTTATCCCAAACTTTAGCAATAAATATATGTTTTATGTTCAATTCCAAATCTAAATTTTTGATTATAAATGATATCATATATTAAGCATTACCAGTATATAGGTTTATTTATATCATCTCAGTTTGCGACAATCTTATTGCTCAGTCCAGCTTTAATTACATTTTCCCTAATAACCCTTTAAATGAAAATATAATAGAAAAAGAAAAAAAAAAAGTAAAGAAAAAAAAAAAAATTATCTAAATTTTTTTTTATAAAGAAAAAAAGCATTGCACTACTGTAATAAATGGAGGCCTTTATTCATTTGCTAATAAATTTTATTTTTGTATAACACACTATTAATAAATAGAAGTTAAAATTTTCTTTCTTTCTAATGATCTATTATTTAGTAATTTTTATTACCTTATCAATTATCAATGTCCATCATATCTTCAGAGTCATCATCTGTTACACTTTCATCGTAAAGTTCATCATCAAGTTCATCAGGATTTGATTTATTATTTACATCATCCTGATTTGATGATTCATTATCTTCTTCCTCAGAAAAACACACCTCATTTAAACAGTTTGCAATAATAGCTTGCAGGCGGCTTGTCATCTTGTCATCTTCACTGCCATCGGGGTTAAGTGTAAGCCCGGATGCTTCAAAAGACCTATTCAAAATATCTATACTGATTTCTCTCCACGTTTCAAATACCCATTCATATACCAATTCGTATGATGCTCTTTTGAGGTTTCTTTTTTTAGTAAATTTGCCTTTTCTTTCATCTATCCATTTTTCTCACCTTCGCGTCATACTATTTTTTAAATGGCTTGTTTACTGATACATTGGGTGGTTGCAAAATGCAGGTAGTTCCACTAGGTATCTCTAGGACGTCTAAGCTTTCCTAAACAAAAAAATTTTAATTTAAAAAAATTATCCTTACAAATCTAGTAATTTGAATTAGAATTGAACTTAAATATTCTAATTAGAATCTATAAATTCAACATTCTAATTGCCTAATATTGATTCTAACTCTATTATAAAAACAAAACTATAACCCTACTATCTTTAATGCTTTGATTACATCATCATGAACATAACTGTGGTGGTGATCAACAAAAATTATACCTTTACTTTTAAAGAACCCATTCGGTCTGGCTCGAATAACTTGTGGAATATAAGTAGAGATCATCAAATCACCTATCATATTTGCACAAGGTGCCATGGTTACTACCACGTCTCGTGGAAATTTGCCCTTTGGTTTTTTTTTTAATTTGAAAAAAATTACAGCAGGCGGAAGTTTTTCTCTCGATACAGTATAGCCCAGAACTACTGTAAAACGTAATTTCTCATTCCCCATAGTTTTAATTGGTACTTCTCGAACATCTTTAAAATCGATTGTTGTATTTCAGGGCATGTTAAACCACATTGGCATTTTATCAAAAGAAATTATAAATTTTTTTTCAATGTCTTTTGTTTTTTCACACAAAGTTTGAAGAAATTCTCTAACAACTATGGGCATATCTTCTGGAAGCTTTTGTGCTTGTTGTATCTGAACTCGTTCTACCAATTTATTCCATCACATGAAACATTTAACCCAACCAGCAGAGAACTTTGCACCTTGAATATCTAGTGCTTTCACTAACTTTTTCACCTTTTTTTCCAATCATAGAAATAGTAACCGCCATCCTTTCTTCCCGTTTTTTTTAAACATAATTTACTAATTCTTTTTCAACTACGGGATACATGGCTTTTCGACTATGGCTAGGAAGAGTTCGCACCTTCTCAATACTTAAGTTTTGATCGTTTTTGATAACCTCAAATTCTTTTTTTTGCTTTCTCTATTCTTGGACGCGTTTTCAATCGACTTGATAAAACAAAGATGCCTTACAGTTGGAAGTTTCCTCAGCATATTTTATTATATCAAGCTTAAACGAAATAGTATAGCTTCGTTTATTCTCTATGTTTGTAGATAAAATTTGAACGTGAAGCAAAAAAAAAAACAGATCATGTCTATTTAAATAGTATCAGGGCCAGGGTATTATTTTAATAGCAGTTTCGTGATCTAGTGCCAGGGCATTATTTTAGTAGCGGTTTCGTGATCTAGTACCAGGGCATCATTTTAATGGCAGTTTCGTGACAAAGTACCAGGGCATAATTTTGATGGCGGTATTGTAACACATAAGATTGAAGAAAAAATTATAAAAGAAAAAAATGATCCAAAGGATCAAAAAAAAAAAAAAAAAGATCCGGAAAGATCAAAGAAAAAAAAAAGGTTCAGAAAAAAAAATTAACCAACGAGTCGTTGAAACTATAATCTTTAATTGATAAGAAAAAAGTTGGTTTATTTATAGTGTTCCATATTCATAATAAACTAAGAACTGTATGGGGAAAAAAAATAAAAAAATATAATCTGACAAATCAAAAAAAAAAATTGAAATCACTTACGGTACTTTCTTAAAGTTCAGTATATTTATATAGAATTATCTCATCGCATAACCGGTTTGACAATGTGTAATGTACAATAAGAATCTATCACTATCGACTAAAAAGTTAGCATGTTTGAAACATTATCGACAGGTTAGGTAGCACTACATATAAGGCGCACATGCACGTTATTTTAAAAAAATATTAGACCAGGAAAATCAACTTCTATTTCAAAATAACGCCATAGGCATATTCGAAATAACGCGCAGGTCAATTAATTAACGCACAGGTGGGTGTTATTCCGAGACTATATGGTAATTATAATTTATTAATTATTAGGCCTTAATATTATTATTTCTTAGACTTCAATATTATTAACTTTTAGGTTTTAACATTATTAGCCCTTAGGACCCAATTATTGACAAGGTTTGAGTTTTTAATTTTTTACTAATCCTTAGACCTTAGCTCTTAGGCTTCAATGTTATTAGCTTTTAAACCTAGTCATTGACTGAGTTTAAGTTTCTAATTTATTATTAATTCTTAGGCCTTAATGTTTGCTCAGGTTTGAGCTTTTAATTTTTTATTAATTTTTAAACCTTAACAATATTAGCTTTTAAATTAGTTTTAATATATTAGACCTTTAATTTAAATGTTTTTGTTTTTAATTTTTTTTAAATTCTTATATTCTTAATAATTTTTTTTTTTTTAGCTCTTTGACAGTCTTGCTGAAGCTCAAATACAATACTTTATTAAACAAACTTGGATGGTATGAATAAACAGTATAACAATTGCAAGCCCAGCTGCATCTAGTGTACCTAAGAGCAATGTGTCGCACCAACCTACAGGTAAGTTAGAAGACCTTGTTAGCCCACCAAGAGCTTATCCCTTCATACTTACTTTCTTCACTGAGAGCAAAAGAAAATATTCTTAATACTGGAACGTACATCAAGAAGAAAAGGAATTTACATACAAAAAAGAAACAAAACAAGAAAGGGAAAATAAAAAAGAATAGAAATAGAGGAAATAGAAAATATAAAAAAAGAAAAAACAAAGAGGTAAGCCCTGATAGGCTGAACAAGAAAAAGCTATTCCCCGAGAGGAATAGCAGCTACCTCTATCAAGAAATAGCACAAAAACGAATACAAAAAAGAAAAAAAAGAGTATACTATTATAACCTGTGCCAGGCAAGTATAAAAATTATATAACAAATACAATATTTGTATATCTCTATTGTAAAGCTTTGTCTTAATGTTATTGTTTTTTTTCAACTCCAGAATATTTGGTTCCGACCTAATCTATATCTCGAGCCAGGTGTTGCCACTATCTGTAGACCCGTATTTCAAGCCACCTGCTGCCGCTATTAGAACCTGGGACCTGTTCAAATTAGTAGCACTGTATCTATCGAACACGTGGTTGTAATCTACTTGGCTATCCAGATTTAGAATGTAAACACCATCGATCTTTTGGAGAGGGTAAGCCAAATCCCTACTTTTTGAAAAAATTTTTGGAAAAATTGAAAGAAACAGAAATAAGAGGAGAGAGTTGCAAGTACTTTCAAAATTTTCAAAAGAGTGTATTGAAAAAGCAGATTTTCTTGTTGTTTCCTCTGTATTCTTCATTGAAGTAATAGCCTAATAGCTTTATTGATGGAGTTGGGCCTCCCTACCCATATTCCACCAAGATTTTTTATACAAGGGCACTGCCTGCCAGTTATCTTGTATAATAATACTCCTGGCTTGTATGCCAAACGTTCTTTCTTTTAGAGAAGTCTCCGAGAGTAGTAGTTGACTTTTAGACAAACTACTGTTCTGGCCACGACTTTCTAACAAGTAGTTCTGGTTTTTCTTTAGCAAAAAATTTTGGTCCAGGTGATCATCAGGAAGAGTTGACCCATGATTCTGAATTCTTATTCTTAATAATTTATTTTTATACAATTAATTAAATAAGGCCATACAAACTTAATAATTCGGTTTTCATAGCATAAAATTTTAAAAGTAACCCGGCTTTTAATTTTATTTTCAAAAAATTTTATATATAAAAAACATATAAAATTTTTTATATAATTTTTAAAAAAACTTACCTGGATAGTAAATATACAGTGCGGGATAGCAAGAGACATCCAACATCTATTAATAAAACTTTAAAGTATTATAACTTTTTTAAAACAAGCTAAATCAAAAAACCCTCTGACAAATTGATAGATTTTTAGATAAATTACATTTCTGTCAGAGGATTTTTTTTTTATTCTTTGTTTTAAAAAAGTTATAAGAGATTAAAGTTTATATGAGTTCAAAAAATTGGCGTTTAATATAAAAAAAAAGAAAACATATATAGGTCTTTAACCAATCAAAATCAAAAATTAGCCAATCAGAATTGATTATATAAACACCAAAAATTGGTGCCTATATGTATAGATTGGATGTCTCTTGCTGTCTCGCACTGTACTAAAAATTTTTTTCTAAGGCTTTGTAAATTTTGACCTAGCCGAATTATAAAAACCGATTTATTAAATTTGTATACCCTAATAATACTTTTATTTTATATACAATTAATTAAATAATAATACTTTTTTTTTTTTTTTTTAACTTTGGTGTATCTTGGCAAGTATTTATTTTAGTAATTAATTCATATGTACAAATAATGCTAGCTAACTAACATAGATGGTAAGTGATAAACTCTAAGCCTGTCGGCAAATAGCATATAAGAACTATTTCTAAATAACAGGTGCCAGTACTGTAGAACTAATAATTACTAAAACACCTGACCCCACTGGTTGCTTTACTAAGCTCTAGATGTGATAGCTGCATCACTTTTTATTGTGGAACCACACTGAACCTCAACATTGAAGCCGGTAACTAACTTTTTGCTAGGGTACATGTCTCACCCATGTATTCACCCAGGCTTTGGTAACCTACCGCCACAGCTTGACCTATACATTTGAAGTCAGGGCTAACCATTGAACCCCTATCTAATTAGTACCAATTATGCTGCCGTAACCAAGTTCGTATCTTAAGCCACCTCTAAGGTCCAAGAGTGCTGCTGCAACCCAATCCGACAAGCCACAACCTTCTTAATTAGACCTGTTACTTCTGCCCTTGTATAGGTTCACAACAACCCTGGTACCCGCAATTAGACCATTTTCTTACCCGGATTCTTTATTGGTCCCTCTAGCTGGCAACTCGGAAAGGTTGGTCTGCCTAGGCTTTAGGTGCCTGAAGGATGCCCTCCTCTTGGTACATACTTTCAGAGCATATGTCCTTTTCCTCCAGTGCAACAACCCGGCAGTTCAGCTAGTGTGTCCTCTGTCCTCTGCCATTAGGACCTGGTCGCTCGGTTCTCCAATCTTAGGCCCTGGTTCAAATTCAGCCCTCCTGTAATACCATTGTAGATCACTGCTACTCCTAACTCGGGACTTTCCAAATGGGTTTTTGGTTATGCCAGTTCCTCAGATTTATTGCGCCATTGCTTCCATTACTAGATAGTGTAACCGAAGTTACAAATTAGATCCAATCAATAAGCATAGCCATTAACCGAACACAAGCCTAATTTTTAAAAATCGTTGTCCATGGGATTTGAACTCTAGATCTACCACTTGGAGAGGGTAACAACTAGACCACTACACTAAGTCGCCATACCTCTAATAATAATACTTTTATTTTATATATAATTAATTATTAAATAATAATTTTTTTTTTTTTTCCTTTGATAACCTCGCACTAATTTATTAGAATATTTGTAATTTACAAATTAACTATTTAACTTATGTATTAGACCAATACCCAGCTGCTAAAAGTGCCTAAGTATAGTTATTGCACTGATGTTTGCCAACTGGTTTTGCATGTAATGCTACCCATATTTAAAAACCCATTATAGCGTGGTACTCAGCTATCTAAAAATATTTACTTAACATAACAACCTACTACAAAATAACTTTACTTTAACCACCAACTAGGTGGAAAAGAGTTCGAAGTTTGTAACCAAATCGTTTCTTTTACCAACTTATATACCTCAACTATCTTTTCTTTAAAGTTTTCCAAACATGATCTTCCCTTTTTTTTTTTTCCTACTACACCTAATTTCTTTAAATCTTTTTTCCTCTTTTTTCTCGAATGGTTTTTTGTTGATTGGTTTTCTACCGGTTGAACCTCTGTTGGCCCGTTTTCTAACACTAGATCTTCTGCTCATAAGTTCTTTTCTGATATCTCGGATGATTCTCTGGGTCTTTTTCCTCTTTTAATTGTCTTGTCTATACCGTTTCCTTTTTCCTATGCTGTGAATTTTTCACATCTTTCTCTCCAAATTATTCTATAAAAGCATTCTTGTATAACATAAAAAAGCATTTCGTAGCATTGTTGACTTGTGCTAGATTTCTTGTTCATTTCTTGAAGTTTTGTGAAATCACCTTGACAGACCAAACCCTGCATAAGCATCTTTCTTTTTTCCAAGCATACTTCTCGTGAGTTGCCAAATACTACGTTCTTCAGATTTTTCAAGATAAACTCGAATCTGTCTCTTCTTCGAGTGTGGCCCATACTAATGCTAAAGCTTGCTTTTCTATTTCTAACCAAATATTCTCATAGGCTTCGCAGCTAAAATGATGGTCCAGATCCTCTATTTTGTTCTCCTTACATAGGACACAATTGGCCGACAGATAAACATGTGGGCTACGCTGATGTAATTTATCCAGTGTTGGGAGTACTTGGAAAAGATCTTTAATTCACTTGACAAGCTTGTTACTAATCGCTAGTGATCTACACCTCTGGCCTCTAAGCTCCGTTAATCTTTTCCAACATAAGGCCCATGATAGATTATTTTCACGTTCTGTTTTTCGAAGAAGCTCACAGCTTTTCAACAAATACTATTTACTCTCCACAAACCTTCTTTTAACTTTTAGAATAAAACTCTGTAGAGGGCATTCAATGTTCTTATCTTGTCAAAATATTTCGAAGCTTCATCAAGAGCGAAGACTACTTGGCCATTTTCATATATCATCAAGATAGGCACCCTCTTTCGCTATGCAATCTGCTATTTCATTCCACTTTATACCTGCATATGCTTTAACCTTTACTAACTCAAGATCAAGTAATTTGAACTGAACTACTTCTATAATCTTGTCAAGTATTGCTCTATTTTTCCTTTTAAGCCCTTTATTAAAGTTCTTTTTATTTAGTGCATTTCTTATTGCTATGATTGTGGCTGCACTATCAGTTTTAACTTGCACACTTAAGTTTAAGGTTGCTGTTAAAAGCACACATAGTATCACTAAAAGCTTTGGCCTTGTAGACAATAGCCAATTACCAATTCTGGCTCTGCCTTTAAATATCATATCTTTCTCTTCTTCTGAAACCTGAACCCAGCCCACTCCCATTCTATCTTTGTCAATCTTGTTAAACTTATTTGGGATCCATGAACCATCTATATAGAAAATGTTTTCTTTTCTCTTATGTTCCAGATTAACTCTTAGCCTCTGTAACAACAAAGCTTTAATGTTTGCCGGTAGCTCCAAATTCTTTATATACTCTAAACTTTCATTTTTTACCATCTTCATACTTTCTAATGTCCATTCAGGTGTACTTCTTTCTATAATAAGAGATCTATATACCTCTGTTGGAATTCTAAGGTGTAAACCCTCCTCGTCTTTCGATACATACTCTATTCTACCTAGTACTTGGTCTAAATTTATACTAAATTTACAAATACCTTCTACCTCTATGTTGTTAAAATCACATCCCCCACACTAAACTAATAGAACACCTTTCCTAGTTGGATCTCTTTCTAACCAGTGTTCGGCTACAACCTCACTTGAACTCTTTACTTGAACCCGTCCGATTTCAAGCTGGTCTGTTTCTTTCTTGTAAAATAAGATCCAATCTTTTTGTCTCTTATCCTGACTAATCTTTGGTAGACTCAGCACAATCGCCTCTTCATTTCTTGCTTGCAGACGAAACTGGGCTCTTACTTTACGTCCCTCTTCATTCTCAAGCACCAAACTCTCAACCGAGTGGAGTTGCGCCACTACAACTACGATTTTTTAGCGCTTTTACTTGTTGCCATGTCAACAAATTTTCACCCTTTGTACCTAATATCTGATTAATAAAGTAAATTCCCAAATTTGCTTGCTGTTTTCTACTCTTTTTCCTCTACAAAGGACTTAGTATACTTGTGATTGTTGCTCCTGAACCACATATGCTCCAGCCTTTTTCTTCTGTGTCAAAGAATATATCTATTTTTTTGCACTGTTCTATTGTGTTGAGTGCGATATTGCCTTTGCAGTTATGATTTGCCTCAACCAAAGGGTCTCTCCAGACATTATATACTATGCCTTTTTCCAGAATTTCCTGTCTAATTCTCATTTTAGTAATGCTTTCTATTATACCAGTACTATTCAGCCTTTTAAAAAGAGCTGTCGTCTGTTTTGCTAATACTGCGCTTGCAAGAAGTTTGGTTTCTAATGTACCCCCATGTGCTAGGATACTGTTTGGTACCATTTGTGCTATTCCTAGCTTTTTCTTTATTAACCGCAAAAAAGGTTGGTGGATTGTATTTAATTCGCTTTCTGTTAATGCCACCGTTTGTAGAATATACTCTAGCTTGGGAATTAGGACCCAGTTGTTTATGTATACTAATTGGCTCGCCGTAGATTTTTTCTTTTCTAATTTACAAATAAACAAGCCTACAATTTGCTTTATCTTCTTTTTTATTTCTGCAACATCTTTTTTAGTATGAAGAAAGGTTCCAATAAACCTTAGTTCGTGCAGCTTCTTGCTTGTTTTAACTAGAGCATTCCCGTATTCTACTTGTCTATCTGCAAATAGAAGCTTTGAGTTTAATACTACTAACTTTGATTTGTTGCCATTAATTTCTATCTGTTTAACTAGAAAAACTAATCTGCTACTTGAATTGTTTGCTCTAGCTGATCCTTCGAACTTGCAATCCATGTGGTGTCGTCAGCATATACAAGAACTGCTTGCCTGATGCTTTTTGGTTTTTCAATTTTTAACAGATCTTTCATCTGTATTGGTACTTTTATTCTATAACCCAAGCTTTCATTTTTCTGTATCTTATCTAACAGGGGATCGTAAAAGATTCTCCAAAGGAGTTGTGAGATAGCTTCATCTTGATCGATACCTCTTTCTGCCCTGATTTCTTGCATTAAACCATATGCTGTTATAACCTTAAGCCTTCTATCTTCGAATAGGTTGTGAATTAGTCTGCAGCAAACATCTGAAATCTTGATCCTTTTTAGCACTTTTTGCAACATGGTAAGATTTACAGAGTCTAAAGCCTTCTTCATATCCTGAAACAGGACCCACAATTCTTGTTGGTTTTCTTTCGCCTCTTCGAGTAAGGCCTTAAGGATATATACCGGCTCTTCTGTAGAGTTTCCTAGTAACCCTGCAAAATTGGGGCCTTGGAGAATCTCCTTTTCTTTAATAATTTTGCTTAATCTTTTCATTAAAATTTTTGTAACCCCTTTTCTGAAAACTTCTACTAAAGCAATTGGTCTAACTTTATCCAAATTATACTCCCAG
>CAJVPY010006109.1:0-10822 GCA_910591965.1 Dentiscutata erythropus | reverse complement strand
TTTTAAAAAAAATAAATCATAAGCAAATTTATAGCAATTTTCCAGGCAAATTTGCCTGGAATTGCTTACAGTTTAAGAGATACTATATATATATATATTTTTTAATAAATTTGGCAGTCTTGCCTTCACTTTATTAGACTTTGTAATAATTATCTAAACTATTAAAATTTTTTATGAAGTTATACTCTATAGTATTTAAATTACAAGTGGAGACTCTCCTAGTTGCTTACTGAGTACCTATGTGTGACCTGCTATAGTAAGATTTACCTCTGTATTATCTTATCTTGCAATTGGCTTCAATAATATATTACTAGCTAGATCTTACCACCTATCAAGACTACATATTAGTTTCCCACCAATTTGACCGTTGTCTTTCTTCAATTCACCTTAAAACCTCTTTTTTAGTTATCTCTAAAATTGAAAACTATCTTTTATCCTCTTTTTTATTTTTATTTTTTCCCTTTTTTCCAGTATACTTATCTGCTTCTTTTTTCTCTTTCTTGCCTTTTTTTGCAATCTTTTTTTATCTTTTGACGCGATTCCATTTTCTTTTTCTCATTCTTATACTAGTTTGTATTTTGCAACTCATATTCTCTCGTATATTTTCTTCATCCAATTCTTCCAAAGTCTACTTAGGAAGCTCTTTGCTTGATTATTTGAGTTGAAAAGAGGTCTCAACTCATCGAAGTCTTCTTTTGTGATAAGGCCTCTGATTCATCTTTCTCTTCTATGTAATTCTTCAATTTAAAATCTCTTTCCTAGCATTGTTAAGACTTCTTCTTTGGTTGTCTCTGTGTATTTTAACTTTTTTAACTCAAGTAGAGTTGCTTCTACTACTTGCTTCTCTAAGTTGCGAAGAGATTCAGAGAAATTTCGCAGCTTACTAGATATTCTACATTCTCTTTTTTTTTTTATATATAACATATTTGTCTGTCTTATATGTTTCCAGCCTCCTTTGATTAAGTTTTTCAAATACTGAGAGCATGTTGTTTATACACTTTATTTCAAAGAGCTGTAATGTATTTGATTTGAAAGTATAATTTCGTTGTCTGGTTCCACTACTATACTATATTGCTATATTTAAAAGAGTATATTAGCAATACAAAAATATATAAGAGTAAGTTAATAGAAAAAAAACAAATTTTTTTCAAATAAAAGTTTTCTTGCTTCAAGCTTAAATATTTTGGCAATTATCTCATCAAATTTAATAAAATTTTTTTTACTTTAATTGGTGATCCACTAGTCAACTAAAGAGTGATTATAGTAAAATATAACTCAAATTATTATAAAAATTAGAGGTTTTCAAATATGGTATACACATATTTAAACCTTTTTTTATACTAAGTTAATCACCTTTCTAACTTAAAAAACTTTTATAGAACTTGTCAAGACATATTCAAGCTAATTTTGATGCTTTAACTACTATTAGATACATCTTGATAAGTTCTACAAAAGTCTTTTAAGTTAGAAAAGTAATTAACTTAGTATAAAAAAAAGTTTTAAATACATATATACCACATTTGAAAACCTCTAATTTTTATAAGTAATTTGAGTTATATTTTACTATGATTACTCTCTGGTTGACTAGTGGATCACCAATTAATTCTATATAATTTTAAAATTAAAATAAAAAAATTTTTAGCAAATTTGACTAAATAGTTGTTGAGATATTTTAATTGATAATCTGCCAGTCAATCAGAGAATTTTTCTCATTAAATATGACGCAGATCTCTTATAACACCAAGTCAAATTGAAATTGTTAGCTTATAGTAAAGTATATAATTTTTTTAAATGAATATGGCCTTAAAGTAGTACAAACAGTAGAGTAATACTGTAAGCTTCTAATAAGACTATTAAATATTGATTTATTTTTTTGAAGAACTTTACTCAGTAAGCACATAGCATTTACTAAGTAAAGTTCTATATTAGTTAGATATTAAGGTAATTCGTAATATATCGTTCTTGGCTTATTTTACAACAAATTCATTAGTTTTTTTTTACTTTTTAAATTTTTAGACTTAAAAACAACACAAGAGATGAATTCAACAGATTGTTTACTATTCTACAATGGTAGGAGATTTTAAATATAGTAATTCTAATATATTGATTATACAAGTGTTCGTATTATATAAATACATCATTTTTTTTATAGTTGTGTTCTGGTGCTTTCTAGATATACCTGGGTCCTAAAAGTAGAAAACGAAGCACAATGCGAAAGAAACACTGATTCTTTGAATCTTGGGCGTAATCTTGGATCTGAAGGTAAAAAGGATTAGCAAATGCAATATGCAAAAACAATGCACTTTGCGAGTACACTTTCCAAAAATGCTACGTTGATCTTGTTAGATTCGGATAGTAAGTGATAATATCTTTGGATTAATAGGTGAAAAAGCATTATTAGCAAGTGCACTTTACAAGAACACCACACTAACTTGTTTGATATTGAAAAGTATTTTTGTATTTTAGATTTAGAACCAGTATTTGGTTCTGAATTCAATAGACCTAATATAATGTGCAGATTGCAGTCAGGTATACACATCTAACGTCTGATGTCTTATATATAACTCTCAGAAAACGACACAAGGGTAGACAAGTAGAAATAAGGATATTGATGATTGCAATAAAGAATTTCAACTTAAAGCACATGAAGACATGAGATGGAATATGTTATTTAGAACATAAAATTTATTGGATAAGTTAAGAAAAGTTAAAATATCTGGGTATTGCCATTAGGAAATTATGCTTTGGGCTTTTAATTTTAAAATTTCTGATTATAATATGAGTGTTGCAATGCTTATATCAAGATCATGATATATTTTTATTACTAATTTATTTAAAGCCTGAAGTGTGATTTCTGGCGCACCATTTGATTATTTTTCATTGTTATACAGTATATATAGCTTTGTTTTAATACTTTATATTTAATAAATTTGTAGATTATTATATACAGTTAAAGGATAGTATATGGTCTAATTCAAACCACTGTAACAAATAAATATATATTAGTATTTGATGAATTTGGTTCTAAAAAAGGAATGAATAATGGAAAAAGATGAATATAATGACTTATCTATTATTAAAAATCAGCAGAAAAATGATGCTAGTTGAATATTTGATATTGGTTATTGATATAACAAATGAATTGAAGTTGAAAAGAATATACAAAGGATTGTCATTCATTTTCAAAAGTCCGCAGATAGGAACGCTGATGGAAATATGTAGTCTAGATATAAAATTAATAGAATTGGAGTTGAAAAAGATAAACATAATGCATTCATCTGTTGTCAAAAATTAGCAGAAAGGGTGATGCTAGTGGAACAATAAGATATTGTTATAATGAAAGAATTGTTTTTGAAAAGGATGGGTATAAGTATCTAATTGGGTAAAAAATTGTTATTTTTAATGGAATTGAAGTTAAAAAGGATGACATAAAGCAGCTGTCTATTATCAAAAATCAGCAGAAACGGGTGATGCTAGTTAAACAGAATATTGGATATTGATACGATGAAAGAATTGGAGTTGAACCATTTATTTTTAAAAATCCGTAGATGGGCATGTTGATGAAACTTATAATTTAGGTAAGAAATTGATTTGTTTTTAATAAAATTAGAGTTGAAGAGAATCAACTTAATACATTTATTTGTTGTCAAAAATCAGCAGTGATAGGTAACGCTAGTAGAATATAATATTAGATATTGTTAAATGAAGATTTGAAAAAGATAAACATAAGACTTTCATAGAATACATAATCGGGTAAGAAACTGTTAATTTAGTGAAATCATTCAAGAAAAGCATTTCATTAAATTACTGAAGGTGGCTTTTTTGAAATTTCTTGATCATATTATGTTTCTTACAACTAATCTTAAAATCTGACTCTTAGTTCAAGAAATCTGCACTACAAATCTGGCATGCTTGCGATTATATAAATTAGCATGTGCCTCAAAATAGAGTTAATTAATACTTGAATCCAGATTTAATGGTTATAGCTGTCTTCATGACATTTGGCAAAAAAATTGACCGACCGAATATTTGCCAATTCAATAAGTTCTGAATCGGCAACGATCATTACCGAAATAACAAACTTATCAAATCAGCAAATATTTAGTTGGCCAATTTTTTTTGCAGGTGTCCCAGAATTTATATTTATGGATCCAGATTTAACAATGTATCTAGCATAGAGTGTCCAGACTTATGTGATTTCAAGGATTTTTCATTGTTCAAACAATGAAAAATCTCTAAAATTGCATAAGTCTAGACACTCTAATCTAGCATTGTCACTATATATCTAAAATGGATTCATGAGTTGACAAAAGTAATATGCCTGCATATTTAAACCCAGATTTAATAATAAATGATTAAAACCAGATTCAAGTATTTCAAAAATATGAAATTTATACATTGCTTCTTTTGAAATAAATACATCAATTATTTTATTTGTGAACTATTTCGATTATTGAGATGCTCTCTAAACTTAGAGCTAGATAGTTAAAAAGAATTGTTTAGAAATTTTTCAGGCAGCTTTTTTGATAGATTTCGATAGAGTACTTGAGAATGTACTTATGTAATCATTAAATAGTTGTAATAAAGAATATAAAATTGAATTCGTATGTACAAATAATTATACTGTTGTATTATTGTTATAATTCAGATTATAATAATTGATACAAGTTAATAGATAAATTCTAAACTAGAAAATGGGTAGGGCTCTAAACTAGTGGGTAGACTGGGCTAGTTTTAAACTAGCAGTTAGGTTGGGCTCTAAACTAGCAGTTATGTTAAATCTTGATAAGTAGAAGTATTCTAAAGTATATAATATATAAAGTAAATTCTATTATTGTAAGTAAGTTATACATAGCTAAATTCTAGCTTATATGTTTAATAGATTCAGAACAGAATTGAGAGTGGTTTATATATATTCACAAAGACCAAGAAAACAATAGCTTGGTAGTTTGAGACAACTATGTAATATTCGAAAAGAGAAATATTCGTTAACAAATAAAAAAACTAGACAAAAAAAAAAATAATAATAATAGACGAATATGTATTGTAAAAACTATTTTATAACTGATATATATACTGTATATATATCATATAATATATACGTTTATATACATCTGATAAAAAAATCTTCACATTTCCAAATCAGGTTTTTTATTATTTAAATTGTGTTATATTTACTTAGTAACTGCAGATCATTTTTTCTGGTTGACTCACAGATCATCAATTAATAAAAATAAGCTGTTTTGCTCATTTTTTAAAAATTTTGCTGAAAATATAAGTAAACAATAATAAAAAATATATGATAATTACTGGGCACAAAAATTTACAGACAAGAAAAAACAATATTTTGCAGTAAAACCAGTTTTTGTTCACAATTTTTAATACAAAAAGACAAAAAAAATTGTACAGTACAGGTAATAGAGTACTTGAACGATACTAGCTATGAAGAAGGCCCAAGTTAAACAGTATAAACAAACTTTTTGCAACTGTACAAAAGCAAGAAAAAATTAGAAGAGAGAAAAACAACATTGGTAAAACCAATAAAAGACAGATACAAGACACAAAAACAGGTTAACACAAATTACAAAACCTGAAACACCTAAAGTAATAAACTAGGGCATGAAAGCAACACCTGCTATAATTTAAACTCATCTAGTGAGAGGAAAAGTGGGAAATCGTTATTAATCCTGTATTGCAGATCTTTTGTAAAACACAAGTTTAGTGAGTAACACAAAAATAACAGAATCTTAAAAGATATAGAAAACACATAAAAACATGTGAAACAAACACACAACACATGATAAACCAAGCCACAAAACCTTTAAATATACAGTACTAAATGGCAAATTTAGAGAATTTCAGAGGCTTTTTTAAACAAACTGAGAGAGAAAGAAGTGCCTTATATGACAAACAACATGCAACAATATGAAATGAGGATATACATGTAGCAGAATACCTTGGCACAAGTGACATTCACCTAATTGCAATTATACGCAATATAATCAAATAGTTCAAATGGGTTGAAAGCAAAGAAGTTAGAGACTAGCCTTTGTCTAAGAAAAAGAAAAAACTTCTAGAACACGATACAAAAATTGAAATGCACTTAAATACGTGTATAAAGAGCAATAATAGCTCAATTATGATAGACTTTTGCTATATAAATACAAATAAAACAAGCAATTTGCCAGTTGCAAACAGGAGTATCATTAATTCTATAACTGAAAACAAAGAAAACCCACACAAGAGAATACTTGAGAAACAAGATAACAACAGCATTATAATGGAGAACAACTCTAAAGAAATAAAAGCTTTGTTGTTAGAGAATGAGGTGGGCATAACAGACTATGGTCTTGAGAGGCATGTTATAGAAAGATTATTATATCAAAGAAAAAGATATAGCAAAAAATATAAAAGTCGAGAAGATATTTATAGTTCAATATGAGCCCCAAGAGGAAAAGCTACTACACATTAATATACAAATGAACGCTACTACTTCTTCACAATATAGGATTTACCAAAACATACAAGTGAAACTGAAATCAAGCTTTACCTTGAGCACTATGGTACAACAAAGATTATAGAATGGCAGTAGAGCCAAAGAGGAAGAAAAGCAGTATATGTAAACATAGTACACAACATAAAAAAGAGAACCCACCCACTAAATAGGCAATGGTCAGTATAATTGGACCAAGGAAAGATATATAGAATAACTTCTAGAAAATTTGACAAAGCTATATTCAACGAAAGAGATAGGTTCAAATGCACTATCAACAAGGTGCCTAGAATAGCTTTAGATAGCTTACTACTGCATCAACTAAAGAGATATAGCATATACAATAAATAATAGTAATAGTCACCAAAGTAGAAGGGCCTTTGTCTATTATAAACGAGAAGAGGACATGATTCAGACTCTTGAATCAAGCATATACTACTATGATAAAAAGTTAGAGTGGCAAATGCTAGTACAAGAACATTTTAAGAAGGGTTTTATAAAAAAACAGCAACACGAGGAGCCAGAACAACCTCAAGACAGAAGATAGAACAAATTTGCCCAAAAAGTAAAAGCTAAAAACCCAAAGGCCAAAGAATCTAAAAAAGAAAGAGAAACAATCTCAAGAGTAGGAGGAAAAAAAGAGAAAACTAGAGACGAAGGAGATTTGGTACAAAATAAAGTTGATATAAAGGCTAAGGTCAACATAACTCGACAACCCCTGATGACGAGGAACCAGTATAAAGAAAACTCTCACTTATATGATTATCAAGAAGAAAAAAAGCATTCAGAGAAAAATGCAAAAGGGAAAGAAAGAGAAGATTCAATATTTACTGCACTAGAACAAATCCTAAACAGGCTAGAAAGGCTTGAAACCCAAAATTCAAGATCTTATAGTGAAGTCACAGGGTTCTTCCTGTGGATCGCTTCTAAGAGCACTATGGGCAAATCAATAAACGAGACCAGAGTGTTTAAAAGAAAAAAATAAGAGTTATTAGAGGACACTTCGGAAGATAAAAACCAACCCACAGGTACGAAAGGAAAAAGAAAAGAAGTTGAGGGAAAATGATCTAGAAAAAAAATTCACAGAGTTCAAAGAAGGGAAAAAGAGCACTTATGAGTATTTTAGGGGTTTAAGTATAGGGTTTCACAACATAAATGGTTTAAAGGACAATAAGAATAAGCTAAAAGCGGTTATTGACTATGCAAAAGAGAAAAAAATAGATATTTTAGAAATTGGCGAAACTAATATTTGTAATACAAAAGGCCACTTCACAACTAAAGAAGAAGAGTCTTACAAAAGCATATGGGCTGATGTAAAAACTAACAAAAAGAAAGGTCAGGTATTAGGATGCTAATAAAAGAACCCTGAGAAAAACACATCATACAGATAGACAAAACTAGCCCATACTTTTTAAGTATTAGCCTAGACTTCAAAAGGCTTACAATATATATTATCTTTGTATATATCACTCCAAGCAACAAAAATATACAGGCAGAGATACTAAAAAGGCTAAGGAATGATTTAGACTAGTACAAAAAGAAAATATAACGTTTTATTATTCTTGATGACCTTAATATTAGTATAGAAAAGTATATAAGCAACATACCAGGCCATACAGATTTATGGTCTAAGACAAATATAAAGCAAAAAATTATATCAACATTAAAGAAGAAAAATTTTTGTAATGTGCAAAAAACAATGAACTTGCCAATATGGTCAAACAAGAGTTCAGAAACTCATATCAATTATATATAGGTATCAGAGCAGTAAAAAAATAACATCATTAGTAGTAAAGTTGATAAGATAAATATATGTACAATAAGTAACCACAAACTCATATGTGCAAGTTTTCTTACAGGCCTAGAGCTAAAGAAAGTTCAGCTAGCAAAACAAAGAAGGTGGAACAGAAAAAGAGTAAATATAGATATTAACAAAGCCTCCAAAAAAGACTAGCAACAATACAGAGAACTACTAGATAAAAAACTAAAAGACCAGTGGCAGAAATAGAGTTCAAAAAACATAAATAAGAAATGGAATATAATATAAAATTGTATGAGAATGGCTACTAACACACACTTGCCAAAAAGAAGAAAGAATCCAGAAATCTTGCAGGTCAGCAGAAAAGATAAAGAAACACACAATCTCAAACTAGTAGTCAAGGCTTGCAATAAGGGTTGCCGCAAAATCAAAAAAGACACTTTCTAAAGAGAAGATGCAGAAAGGCTACTAAATCAATTGGACCAAACTTAAAAGAGCAATAGCAGAGATCTGTTAGGTGATTCAGGTTTATTAAACATAGAAAACTTCAAGATTTGAGCCAAAATTATGCATAAAGAATGGTAAATAAAAATTAAGAAATTAGAAGAAGCTAAAATAAGAAAGTGTATAGAAGAAAGACATAGTATCATCGTTTCAAATCAGCGAAAAATGATCAATAGCCTGCTAGATTGGCCATATAGAAAAATTAAAATAGACCAAGTAGCTAAAAAAATTAAAAAAGAGGCAGAACTTCTATACGAGATAAAGAAAGTGCTCAAAGAGGTCAAAGATCACTTTCAAAATCAATTCTAGAAAAAAAACACAACAGATTCAAGTGTGTTGCCGGAAAGATAGACAAAACAATACTCTCCAAGAGAGAATATAGATGAGATATGATATTCAAAGTTATTAAATGATGTTAATGCAGCAGAGTGGAACGGTGCGCTCATACAAGTCAAAGCCAAGTCAGCTCCAGGGATATCCAGGATCACATATCCTTTAATTAGAGAGGCAGAAAAAATCACAAAAGGGTTTTTTATAAATCTTGTCTTAACTTGTATAAAGTCTGACACAATACCAAAGAAATGGAAGCTAGGTATTCTGTATCCAATATCTAATCAAAAGAGTAGTATTATAAGCTTAACAATGTCCGACCGATCTTACTTCTGGAGTCTTTTAGAAAGATAGTCGTGAGAATTGTAATAAACAGACTAACTAAAGTTATAGGAAAGAAAAAGATACTTAGAGGAAAAAATTTTGCAGGCCTACTAGGCAAAGAAACCACATCTCCTATATACCTACTAGGATGTCTAACAGAAGAGGCAAAAAAAAAGAAAAAAAAAATATAGATAATGTTTCAAGATATGAAAAAAGCATACAATTCAGTAGAGCTAAAAATACTAGAATTGGCTATGCAATAAATTAAACTCCCTAAAACTATAGTCCACTTTATCTTGAACCTGTACAAAAGCAAAGAGATGGAGGTTCTAACAAGTATCGGTATAACAGAGAGATTTATAGCAGGTAATAGTATAGATCAAGGTGAAGTAATATCCTCCTAGTGTGGCAAATCTTCTATGACCCTTTGCTGACTAGAAAGTCCTGAGCGAGGTTATAGATTAGAAGTACAGTAGCCAAATGATCTTAGAAAAAACCTAACAAGTCAACAAAGTTTGAGGATTCCAGTCATTATATATGCAGATAACACTACATTCATAGCAAATAGTAAATAGGAGCTAGAAGAAACAATTGAAATTGCTCAAGAATTTTATAGAATAAATGATATCGAAATAAATAGCAAAAAATCAGAGCTTTTAATAATAGAGGAAGAGAGAAAAAAACAAAAGTCAAGGTGCATAGAAATTGGACTAATGAAAGAAAAAGTAATCGAGAAAAAGTCAAGTGAAATGATAAGATTTCTGGAAGTTTGGCTATTCCAAAAATTTAGCCAGTACTATATACTAGGCATTGCCAAAAAAGAGATTAATACAATAATAAAAGCATTAACAGGAAAAAGTACAACACTGCCATAGCTAATCTATATCAACAATAGGGTTTTTTTACCGAGACTGGAGTACAAGCTACAATATAGCATTCTTTCGAGAGAACAGTATAATAGGTTGCAAAGCTCTTTAGTATAGCTAATAAAGAATAAATCTGATCTAGCTATTACAATAGCCAATACCATCCTTATATACAAAAACATAGCGAGGCTAAAAACAATTTGGCAAAACCAAATAGCACATCATATAACAGAACTTAAAAAATGAATAAACAGCCAAGGTGACCTTAAAAAAGCTATATGGATCAGAATTTGGCAAGCACAAATAGATTGCAAAAGCTCAAGATGTATTCTAGGCCTGGAACTAGCAAGATTGAGGAAAATACATCTCAAGCAAAACTTAATTTGCAGAATCGTAATGGAGGTGAAACAAATGAACTTAAGTTTTAGATCAGAGGAGATGGAAAAAAACCTCGAACTTACAAAAGAAGGTATAGGCCGTATCATCACTTCTGATACATCACATTTTATAAAATAAATTAAAAAGTTTATTAATAATATTAAATCT
>CAJVPY010006108.1:0-10823 GCA_910591965.1 Dentiscutata erythropus | reverse complement strand
AAAATTCTTACTTTCTAAAATATTATCTCTATCTTCTTTTAAAAAATTTAGTTCACTTTCTTTAAGCTCCAACTCTTATCTTAAACTTCTTAACTCTGTAGTAATAGCTGCTAAGAAAAACTTCATTTCTTTATCTTCTTTTTTTTCCTCATCCTCAACAATATCCATACTTAAAACATCTTTGTTTATTTCAATTTCTTCTCCTTCTTTTCTTTTTTCTTTTTCTTCTTCTTTACTCTCTTTTTTATTTTTCTTTTCCACCTTCAACAACTGCTTATGTTTTGATAAAAACGTGTAAACTTTTGTGTTCGTGGTATCTCTCTCCTTTCATAAGTTACAATAGTGTTACAACTCCTGACTATCACTCTGTTTATATCGATTATCTTATAATCATCAATTTTCGAACATTCTTAAACTCTAAAATTTTCCAAATTAATACCTTGTTGATGTGGAGCAGTGATTTGAGTGGTGATTGTCTGATCAACAGTCTCGAGGTTCGAATTATGCCTAGGGCAGGCTCATACAGATATATTAGAAAAAACATACTAATATACCTGAGCCCTTAGGCTGTAATGATATATTCAAGGTGTTATTTTTTTATATTATTCTATTAATTTTACTTTATTTTTTCTTTCTATACTTTATTCGCTTTAAACTTAAACACTTTATTTCATATTTAACAAATAATTATCAAAATCACGAGAACAGATTTATTAAATTTATCGGACAATTAATAACAAAAAAAAAAAAAAAAAATTTTAATTATCAATAATACCTTTTTTTTTTTTATATACTTAATTTCTTTTTATATTCATTTATTTCTTATTTATCTCTTTTTCTTTTTTCTATATATATTCTTCTTTTTCTTTACAATTCACTATTCTTTAAAACCCAAATTATGTTTTTTGCAAACATAAATGCAGCTGCCACTATATTAAAAGATACAGCAGATGTAGTTAATATAGAAAATGATGTAAGTGGGCGGGCGGTAAAGCCTATTTACCCAGAAGAGTTAGAATTAAACAACTCTCTAATGTCTAATCTGATTGTTGCTAACCCTTGCAAAACTATGTGAGCCGAGTATATGGTGACCGATGCAAAAGACAATTCTCTGGTGGTATTATCTTTAATCCTCTATGATCCACCTAATACACTAAATACCAACAACGACCAACTCTCTGACATACCATACTCATCATATGAAGTAATATCAGAAGAAGAATATAACAGTGAAGATTACTATGTACCAAACTACTTTTCTTATTAAACAATAACTCAAGTAACAAAAACGCTTGGAACTATAGACCTTCTTACATGTTACAATAAATTTTTCTTTTATTATAAACTATCTCCACTTCAACACCCACAAACAATTTATACCTTTTTATATTATATCTATAAGAAATTTCCTTCATACTACTCATCTCAACATATTAGAATCTCTATTCTTAACAAAAAAGACAAAGACAATAATTATGAAGAAACACATATCTACCTAACTAATGAAACCTGCCCACTTCCAAATCACTTTGTTCCTCCTTTTCAAGACTTACTTCACTGGTTTAGATATACCCTTTTCAAATCTTACACACAAACTATAGATAATAACTCTTTCATACCAACTTCTATTGATGACTCTCTTACACAATACTAACCTCCACATCCCACCAAGTCTCAACACAAACTTATCAAACTCCTCCACATCCTCCCCTCAAACTTGTCTTTTATCACCTATTAATTCACCAACTCCACTAGCTAACAACCGTGACTTGCATCTCACTATAGCTACACATAATGTTTGGGGCTTCAACACTCCTTCCAAAAGACAAATTTGGCAAGATTACTGTATTCACCACAATATCACAATAGCCAGTATCACTGAAATAAAAATCTTACATAAAACAAAATTATCCTTTTGTAACAACAATCTTTATATATACTATTGGGCAAACTCTGACAGCTCTGCTGAAGGGTCTGCTATTATGATACGCAGTTTTCTTAAACCTCATGCATACAGTTGCCAAACACACCCTGGTGGTGCAATCGCACTTGATCTTTTCTTTAAAAACCCTATTAAGCTCTGAATCATATCTGTGTATCTCTCTTCTACTGACTTTTCTCGAAGAAATGCCACCCAAAACACTGTCATTAGCTGGATTTTGCAAGCCCAACTGCAAAATATTCACCCCATTGTTCTTGGTGACTTTAATACACACGACAATATATTCAGCTCCTCTGCCAGATTTAAATTTATTAACTTTCTACACCATTCAAACATGTTTGATATCGGCTCTTACTTAAACAATATCTTACATACCTGGTCTAACAACACAAGCTCTAGCAGAATTGACTATATTTGGACTAACTTATTCAACATTCAATTTCTCCTTGCTTACAACCTTGATAATAGTAATACAAGTACACTCAGTGACCACCTTATACTCTCTACTACCTGAACTTTTCCAAATATATATAGCAAACCACCTCGTTTATGTACCAATATCTATCACTGAGTTTTTAACTACAAATTAACATCTCCTAATCACTGGCTGGAGTTCTCTGACTTTGCTACTGAACTTTTTCAACAACATCGTATTCCTACCTCTACCAATTCTACCATTAGCATTGATAGTATCTAGCACAAAATCTAGCACTATATTATACAGGCTGCAATTAAAAAAGTTTCTAACAAAGTCACACACAAACGTAGCTATAACTATAAATATAGCCCACACTGTACTGCACTCTATACAAGACTTAACAAACTTAGCCACCTTATCAAAACAATTCGCTCTAATACCAACCAGTCAGATATGCACTGGCAATACATTCATTTAGAAATTCTATTAATTAATCAATATACAAAGTACAATCTTCAGTCACCCTCAACACTGGATCCTGTTTATATCCAAGTATGGCTTGAAGAAGCTTATACTGTTTGGAAACAGATATACCATACCTATTATCTAGAATATTCACTTCATCTTAGACAACAAATCGACCAAGCTTCAGAGAAAAGATGTAAAACTCTTGTTTTCAGGCCCACTTATACAATTAATAGTATACTCGATCGCTACAAGGCTCCTATTCATTTTTCTAATATCAAGCTCTCAAACCAACTTGTCACAAACTTTACAGACATCAAACGACATATACAACAACACTTTAATGATTGTACTGCACATAAACCTATTAACCACCTACTTTTCAACAATATCTGACAACAACATTACTCTCCTTTATCTTACATTAACCCAGACTGGTACAACTCTCTTACTACACCTATTACAATTGAAGAGGTCCTCCAAACTATTGCCAAGCTCCCTAACAACAAAGCCTGTAGCCCTACAGGCATAAGCTACGAAATGTTCAAACACCTTAGCCACTATTGTATAACTGCATTTGTTGCTCTCCTAAACAGATGCCTTTCTGAAAACTATATTCCAAAACAATAGAAGCATAGTCAAATTTACCCCATCCCAAAAAGAAACACATTTGATGGAAATCTCAATTTAACTCGCCCTATCAGCCTAATAGAACATGCCAGAAAAATATATACCAAAATTCTTACAAACAGATTAAACAATGTCTTCTCTCAATACCCGATTCTCTCTCCTTATAACTATGTTGCTCTTCCAGGCAACAGTACTTCTATTCCTATACATATTCTTAACAATTTCATTGAAGATGCAAGCTGTAACCACAAAGAAATCTGGCTCTTGTCCTAGGACATGAGCAAGGTCTATAATTCTGTTAACTCTACTCTCTTGCACCATGCCCTTTTATGCCTTGCACTTCCTGCTTTAATTATTAATACAATCTCCAACCTGTTTATTATTCGCCATAATGATGTTATCACCAACCTTGGCCTTACACCCTCTTATCTTGTGCAAGATGGAATTGATCAAGAAGAAACAATCACACTATTACTTTGGCATATTTACTATGACTCTCTTATTTCCTATATATATTCTACTATACCTGGATATCAAATGCAAAGTTCATGGTTTACCAGCTTAAAAAACTTTTCAACCAACAAAATTAAAACCAAATGCTCAGTTTTTGCTTACATGGATGACACTTTATGGGTTGTATCCTCACATGCAAAACTAACCAAATAATTTCAATTGCAAAATCTTCTATTTCATGGCTAATATTCAAGTAAATCCAAATAAATTAGTTCTTACCACTAACTCAACCTCTAACTCTAACTACTCTATCACCTTTAATAACCAAACACTCTCACTACAACCACCACACCAACTATTTAAATTCCTTGGGTGTTGGTTCACACTGGACAACAAACAATCTAAACAAATACAACACATTACAAACGAGTCCTCTCAACTCATCCAAACAATTAGTCCTAAAAAAATTACAAATATACAAGCCTGCTATATTATTAATACAGTTATTATATCTACTACAGTCAAACCTCTCTAAATGCAACCTCAATAAATGCAAGACCTCTCTAAATGCACAGTCTTGCTATGGCTCTACTATATATACACTTATAGATTTTTACCCCCTAAATGCAATACTTCTCTAAATGCAAGATTTTTTGTGGTCTGTACATAGTGCATTTACGGAGAGTTGACTGTATTGAATATCGCTTACAGAATATTGTTCTTAGCCAAACAGCCTGTAATAAAATATTCACACGTCATATCGGTCTTGTCAAGCACAAAGCCAAACTCAGCCACACTATACCTACTAGTACTCTACTACATCTACAAATTTACAATATCAAAAACATCTGAGATATTCAATTGCAACATCATATTTCCAACTTCATCAAATGGCTCAACAATAATCATCTTCTAGGCACTTCTACACTTATCTATATCTAACAACTACAGAACAATCTATAGTCGTCTATAAATATTTTTTCCCATCTCAATCCTATAATTGAAGGCTCTAATAAAAACACTACTAATTTTAAAATCATTAAGCTTCTCAAATATATTAATTGGACAATTAGCCTCAATCCAAACACCTCCATTCCTTTTATAATCCAGGAAGGTTCAACTTTACTTGAATCAATTCTTGCCTCCTACCTTCAATATTCTATCTTTAAAAAACAACTTCGGCACCATTATCTACTTTTTCTCGACCAGCTTACTACATCTAACAATCTTTGTCTGCTTGAA
Organism: Dentiscutata erythropus; assembly: GCA_910591965.1. Lineage (NCBI taxonomy): Eukaryota > Fungi > Glomeromycota > Glomeromycetes > Diversisporales > Gigasporaceae > Dentiscutata > Dentiscutata erythropus. The sequence continues at coordinate 5,673 of CAJVPY010006108.1, read as the reverse complement.
TAGCAACACATTTCACCAAGACTAAACAAAATTCCAAAAGGCAAAATACCCAAATGGTTTACTACACTATAAAATATTTCTACTTCTAGCTCTTCTCAAAGAACTATTTATTCGCACTTTAATCTTCCACCTACTAATTACTATAGCTATAGTACTAGCCACTTCTACCAACATACCAAACCCTGGCTAATCTCTTTACTCAACAACCAACTGGTTGTTGGTAAAGCTTAACGCCAATATACAATAACTGGACACATACTCATTACTCACTAGCAATGCTACAATCTTACCTACTAAGCACAACTATACTCACTTGCTCCCATATCTCTTTTACCTTGTACCAACTGCCCACTTAATACCAACCTATTAGCTAATAAATACACTATTTTTATTCACACAAATCTTGCAACAAAGTTTTTTGGTAGACTTAATACAGACAAATCAATTAATTTACATGCCAACTACCAGGATTTTATACACTCAATTCTAATTTCAAATACTACTCCTATCCCACTACTTCCTATACTCATTATCAAACAATTTCAAATGCCAACCTTCTTTATACCTAGTGAAGCCACTCAGACCCTTCAATCAATAGCTACCTACAATCAAAATGCCTCTAATCTTAATTTTTATACTGAAAGCTCTGTTACAAACATAGGTACCTCCCAATTCTCTATGGGTATTGGTTGGTTACAAATACAAAATCAAACTATACTCCATACCTTCTAAGCCAAAATTGAACTCTGGCCTTGCTCATATAAAGCAAAACTCATAGCAATAGCATCAGCTATCTGCACTGCTCCTAGAAATTGCACTATACAAATTTTTACAGATTCCCAATCAGTTATTTCAAAGTTTCACAATCTTTCACACAATGCTCATAATACAAACTTTACAAATACTCCTTACTGGTCTGTCTGAAACACTCTTTTAAACTTCTCTAAATCCTACAATTTAAATATTATATTTCACAAAGTCAATGCATATCAGGATGATATTTTTAACAATGCAGCTAACCAACTAGCCAAAACTATCAGCAAGCACCATATCTCACTTTCAATACAACTAAAATATACAACTCTTTGTTTACTTTTAGCTCTAACAATCTCCTAATTGAACTCCCTATACGGCATAGTATTAGAACAATATGTCATGCACTAACTGGTCATCTCAAAACCGGTTCCAAAAATGGATTCCAATTACCTTTCTAGTCAATTGGCAAGCAACCTGGCTCTATCTCAATAATAACCAAAAAATATTCAACTTTTCACACAACTTTCAATCCTCCACATATAAATCTTTCAGAGTCAAATTACTTTTAGATGATTTACCAACACCTAATATTCTTTATAGAAGGAATTCTTCCTATCCTAACAAGTGCTATATATATCAAAAAGAAAGTAACTCACTTCACTGGATATCTTGCCTATCCCCTGAACCCCTATTTAACCTTATTCATAGCTCTTTAGAACATATTTTAAGTTATGGCAAACTTCAAATCTCACATTTTCAAACACACAACCTCCACACCTCTATTCTAAATCTTGATAGTTTTCAAGTTCACCAACTTATTCATAAACCTTCCTTAGCTTCTACACTCTCTGGCTTAGTACCAATTGACATTATTAACACATTAAGCGAGTATACTACATCTAGCAAAACAGCAACATCTCTTACTATTAAACTCCTTTTTGAAATTAATTGTCAAATATACAAAATATTATGGATTCTCTATTGCATATCAAGATCACAAATTGATTCTACAACTTCATCCCCACCTTCTTCTATTTATACCCCTAACACACTCAATGCCTCTAATCAGCCAAACATTGAATCTAACTTAATTAATCCTTTGTACAAAATTGAAACATGGTATACTTACTGGATTAAATATTTAATACACTCATCTCATATTATTACTAACACTCAAATCTAGATGAGCCTTGGCCACTTTGGTTGGTTTAGGCTGCAGATAAAAAACTAGGTATCTATTAGGCACTTTTAGTTAGTTTGAGTTCTTATTTTTAGTATTAGATTTATACAATAAAATTTTTTTCGATTTTGTAAGAAATTTGATTAAATTTAATAAAAATAAGAGCAAGGTCTCACCATTAATATTAAAAAAAAAAAAGATAATTATATAATTGTATAATATTTATTAAATTAATTTTGGGGTCAGGGTTATCTTAAATTAGGGTTAGGTTAAGTTTTAAATATTATATATATGCAAAATTGCCTTTCTGACATTTTTGCTTAACTTACTTAAGGTAGGTTTAGACTGCTATTTTTTATATTTTTAAGGTTTTTTGGATTTCTTTCTTGTATTGCTTTGCCAGCAATCATTTAAATTCTATAATTTGATTGGCTGATAGCCACATGATTTATCTCTGCCTTAGATGACCCCTATTTTTTGGAAATATAAATATTCATTTTAGTCATAGAAATGTCATAATCTCTAACTATATTACCAAAATACCAAAATAATTGTATAATAATATAGTAATTGAAATGTTGTAACTGAAATAATTTTATAATAATAATATAGTAATAGAATGTCATAATATTCAACTATGATGATTAGGTGAGACCAATTTGATTAGTGGTTTATGTTACCCCCTCTCCCACCTTCCCCCCACTATATATGCGGAAATTTTTATAATATCGTGGATCGTTTCAGAGAAAAAATTTATAATAAACTCCCTCCAACCCTCTTTTTTGTGTAATGTAAACTACTGAATTAAATTGGTCTCGTCTTATTGTCATAATTTCTAAATGTCTCATCATAATTTTTACATTTTTTTTATTAAATAATAAATTACTATATTACTCTCCATACTAGTGCTCCAAATCGAGTTGGGTTAGCCCAAATCCTGACCCGAAATTTTGGGTCGGGTCGGGTTCGGGTTTGAAATATCTAACCCGAAAATTTTGGGTCGGGTTCTGGTCAGGTTCGGGTTGAATGTCAACCCGACCCGACCCGAAAATTACAAATTTTATAAATATGCGAAATTAGCATTTTATGTTTTTTTTTGGTTCTAATAGCCAAGTGCATCTGTATTTTTAAATAATATTTTAAATAAAACAGTCAAGTATGCACCAAAACAGATTTCTTCAAACGATTGATACAAAATTGTCAATCGATTTTTGATTGGTTGACAGCCGCAGATCTGCAAATTTTGGCCAACATTACATAATTGTTTCCTAATTTCTGTGTTAATTAACTTTTGATTTTTTTCATTACAAAAATAGAAATTTCTGGCAACATTATGGTAAAATTGACCTAGGAACAATTTTCACTTAATAGGCTCTGTGGTTACATTAGTAGAATTCTGAGTAATTCCGTTCAAATTTTTGTTCATCGCTTTTAGCCAATCAAAATCGAGAATCTGCTATGAGTACAACATGAAAATTACAATTTACTTGAAATTTCTACTATTAAACCACATTCTGTATTCTGATATAAAAAAATTCCAATTTCTAATCTAACTTTAACATATATTTTTTATTTTAAAATATTATGCATATTGAAATTAGTTTGATTTATTGAAGAGATCTGATTGGTGCATATTTGTTAACATCTCAAGCCAATAAAATTAAAAATCCCTGGTAATAATTTTATATACTTTTTTTGACCCTTTAATGAAAATATCTCAGCAATTACTTTATTTAATCGATCAAAGTTTGGAGAAACATAACTGCTGACTTTGTTTTAATAATTGCCTAAATTCTTTAATTTTGAACAATAATTTCTTGACAGCAAATCAGTAAAGTTTTTTATATTAATTCCATGAATCCATAGGATAATAATAAAAAAACTTTCATTGATTCTGAATATGCAAAACACAATTCTTACTGTAGTAACCCGCTGAGTTTATAAGCATACTGTGCTTAGATTTGATTAGCCAACTTCGATGATCATCATTATATGAATTATTAAACGTTTAAGAGTAAAAAGGCTATTTGAATTCATTTTTAAAAAAAATTTAATATACTAGCCCTAAAATTTTGGGTCGGGTTCGGTTTGGGTTGAAGCTCTAACCTGAAAATTTTTAACCCGACCCGACCTGAAATTTCGGGTCGGGTTCGGGTTGGCTCATAACCCGACCCGACCCGACCCATTCGGAGCACTACTCCATACCCTCAATACTCTTATTACCCTCAATACTCTTAATACTCTCAATTATTCCCACATTTATTACTATGTTATTACATTACTCTTAATTATAGTTGTTAGATGAAACTTTGAGGTTTCGCGCTAACGAAATGTGAAACCTAATTTCATCTTTCGTCAACTAAATCTCAAATGACGAAATGACGAAAGGTGACGAAACTGGTGAAAGGTGACAAAACTGATAAAAGGTGACAAAACTGACTAAAGGTGATGAAACTGATGAGAAACATAAGCAAGTGTAGGTAAGAGCGCTACTGGCTCCTACATTTATGTTTATATAAGACTAAAATTTAAAACATGCAATTATATCAATTTTGATAAGTAACTTAAGAAGTAATTTATCAATTAAGTAAACTAGCACAATTAAGATTATTCCACATATTTCTGTATATCAATATCCTGCTAAATCAATAAAACTTTTTATTAATAAATTAGTACAGATAATATGTAAAAATTAATAAAAGGTACATATATACATTGTTTTCAGATCTTCAATTATAAAATTTTTGCAATTGGCTTTTCAAAACCTAAATATACAAGCCAGGTCAAGTTAATAAACATCTTTGGCATTAAAGATAAATGCTAATGGCTTATTTGGGATCTTTGCTAGGAAAATCACCCTTCGGGATTTTCTGATCGGGCTAATTCAGAAAGGTTTAGACCATAATGCCAGTTTTTATTTATATGTAAATCACTTTTTGCTATATTATTCAATAGTTTATTAAATAAACTGTCGAATCAGTAAAGTAAAAAGATGGTTTACATATGAATAAGAATTGAAATTCTGGTGTCAGACCCGGAATGGTGAGCCTGTCACTAAATTGAAAGGAGGTCTATGTAACCAAAACCTAGATTACTTTAGAGTCGAAAAGGCATGTTAGATTTGGGCAAGTAGTTAATAAAAGAATGTTGTAGTTGGTAGAGCATTTTTTTATATGACTTAGGTACTTTATTATTATGTGAATCAGAGCTAACTCCTCTTTTCGAAGGGCCAGAAGGCCTTTACTTATAACTAACTCACTATCTATTTTTATATACAGAGTATGCCATTTTTCTAGAATTACTCTTATTACTGTAATTATTGTAATTATTTAATTTTTGTAATTTTGAAAATTCCAGAAATCCCTGGAATTCTGGTGGCAAACCCAAATTTGGAATTCCCGGGTAACACATTCACATGCCTGCGATCAGGTCACGTTTCTGGTCTCACACTGGTCTAAAATTTTCCGAATTAGCCCGATCAGAAAATCCTGAAGTGTGATTTTCATCTTATTTGCTATTTAAATTTTAATAAGTTTCATCGGAATTATTTATTAATATGGTTATAGTTGAGATTGTCAATTTTTTACTATACAGTCATCCCCCATACAATTACCTCCTATATAATCACAAACTCTATATAATCACATAATTTTGTATGAGCATTTTTTTTAATATTAAAAATACCTTTATATAATCACAATCATAATACTATCACTATCACATTTTTTAAAAAAGTT
>CAJVPY010006107.1:0-10823 GCA_910591965.1 Dentiscutata erythropus | reverse complement strand
GAGATAAAATTATTTAAATTAATTTGCTTTAGATTTAAATTTTTATTTTATTTTATATTAAATCTTTTCTGTATATTACAAGGGTTTATAGCTTAATAATTATAAAAGTTTATTATATATTTATTTTATTTTAAAATTATATTTAAAAATTTTATAAGTTTATTCCTGTGCATTATTACACGGGTTTACAACTAGTCTAATAATAAAAATTGCTACACATTTCATATATATTTGTTGTTTTTCTAATTTGCTACATTGCAATAGCAACTTCTAAAAATGGAAGTGATAAACAATATCAATTATTTGAAGGAGTAGCCAAATCTTTAGATTTTTTCAAAAATTTTGTAAAAAAACATTGACAGGATAAAAATGAATGCAGAATAACCAAAGTTTTTAGAGAAGATAGTGAAAAACTCATTTGTTGTTCACCTAGAAAGCAAGAGCACCAAAACAACTTTATTGACGAACAAAAACTAAAATGCTATCAAAATTTTCAACACAAGGATGCTTCCAACTTGCTAGTTATCTTGTGTATGAACGCTTTTGACTTGCATGCCAAAAGTAAATAAGAAGTCCTCCAAATAAAAAAGGTTAACTTTAAATGTTTTACTTACAAACTATTGCATAAAAGGTGTCTGCTTCTTCTACTATCTCTAACAAAATTTTTGTTTTTCATTAGCCAGAAAATTTGGTACAAATAATCGTCGAAAAGAGTTGATACTCAAATTTTGGTATAAGTAATTGTTAAAAAGAGTTATTAATATTTAATATATTTTTCTTTTTTTTTAATTTTGGTTTATTATTTAAATATATAGTAATTTTTTTTTTTTTTTTTTTAAAATTTGTTTTTTTTATATTTTTTTTTGTTAAAAATTGGTTTTGTTTTTTTTTTTGCATTTTTTGTATAAAAGAAAACTATTATTCTTACTAATAGGAAGCTAGATAAAAAAGATTTTAAATAGAATAACTAAGTATCTTTAATAGACTTTTAAATAAAAGTTATACTTTATATAAAACTTATTAGCTAATATTAGTATGATAATTATACTTGACCATTCTAGAAGTAGCTGAATATCTGTCTAATATATAGTTAGTTTTTGTTATTATATCAAATAAATTCTAATAAATTAGTAAAATTTATTAAAAAAATAAATAAATAAATAGGCTGCTATTAATAGAAATAAGAAAAATTGATATTTTTAAAAAAATCAATACCTTAACTTTCACAGCCAATATCTCGGTGAATTTTAAGGCAGTCTTAATGATTTATTATTCAAAAAAAAGCATAAGATCTAAGCTTTTTTTTGAATATTAAATTATCAACATAGCCTTAAAAAACATTGAGATATAAGATGTGAAAGTTAAGGCATTAATTTTTTTTAAAATATCAATTTGCCTTATTTCTATTGACGGCAGCCCAAATAGTTATAGTATAGTTGCTATTCAAACTATTTGAAATAGCTCAAACCATGTGATAGTTAGCATTATATATAGTTAAAACTAGATTAAACCTATGTGTAATACTAATTATTACATGGTTTGGGCCATTCCAAACAGTTTAAATAGCAATTATATAAAAGTTAAAATTTAAATTAGCTCAATTTTATGTTTTTTTAAAACTTTAAGCAAGGATAACTTAATAAAAACTTAATCAAATTTAATAAAACTTTTTTTTAATTAATTTTATGAATTTGTAAAAAAAGTTATATTAAATTTGATAAGTTTTTGTTAAGTTATTCTTGTTTAAAGTTATAAAAAAATTTTATTATTGACTCACCCCTATATATAATAATTCTATATACCCACCTATACTAAAAAAGATCCAAAATTTATTTTTTAAAATTAGTTAATCAAATTATATAGAATACAATATACAAACATATCGCATCTATCGAAGCATATTAAACTTTTTAAATAAAAAATAATAACTTTGCGTGGTTGTAGGCCCAATATCACGAAAAATAGTGATTCTGTAGTATTGAATGTCAAAGTTTATTCAACAATGTATTAGCTAATTCTAAAAAAAAAGTCAAAAAATTAAAAAATCGGGCTAAATATGTACATACATATTTGTTAAAATATAATGATAACGATGGTACGAACGTTACACGAATTGAAAGTTCAATAATATCATAACACGTGTGTGCACATTGTGCACATAGAATCATAGATTTCATTCACTGGTGATCAGTTAATCTAAATTTATACATTCATAAGGCTTTAACGGTAAAACTGGCCAATTTTTTTTTCGAAATCTTCAGTTAATATCAATCAGGGGTAAATAATAGATATAAACAGTAAACGGGGTGAGTCGAGATGACATTCAAAGTATAAGTGTTAATCAACGAAAATTTTCCTTTTTCGTTGTTACCTCAAGGTTACAATTCTTTGAACTATAAAAATTTATTTATTTTTTACGGAATCAGGTGAGTGAATAATTTAGAAACTTAGCAAAGATTGGTAGAATGAACGGAAAAAAGGCTTCAACTATTGCAACAAATGGAAAAATTCCTGCTCCAAAAAGTGGAAACAAAAGCAAAGTTAAACAGGAGCCGGATGTCTCAATGGAAGACGCAGAGTCTACAGGATCCGAAAGTGATGTACCTCTTGCCCACAGGAGGAAGGCAAAAAGGAAAAGGGTCGACTCCAGCGACTCGGAATATGACGACAAGAATACAGTAACAAAGAACGGTTCCAAAAAATCAATTAAAAAGGAGGATATTGAAATGAAAGTACCCGTATCTGATGAAGACATTCCAATTGTTAAAAGGAAAGGCAAGACAAATGGGAAAAAGACGACTATAATTAAAAAAGAGTCTGAAGATTCCGATAGTGATGTCCCATTGGCCAAACTAAAGTCTGGAAAAGGCAAAGCTGCGGAAAACAAGGCAAAAACAGGCACCGACAAAGAAGCTGAAGTTAAGCTAGATAAAAAATTACAAGTAAAGGTATATAACCGGCAATAAAATACGTATAATATCAAACTGTAACATTATATATATTTAGTCATTTGAAATTTAACATAAACTTTCACATCGTAACATTTAAAGGCCAAGAGAAAACGAAATGATTCAGACTCCGAAGCTGACAATAAAAAACAAACTGCTAAGACCGCTTCCAAAAATGTAGCAAATACCAAAAAATCCGACACGCAACGCAAAAAGAAAAAGGAAGATTCACCAGATGAGAGTATGTCTGCAAAGAAACGAGGGAAACAAAAAGTGAAGGAAGAAGATTCTGATAATGAGGAAGACGATGAATTTAAATGGTGGACCCAACAGAACGACAATAATGACGGAACCGATAAATGGACTACATTGGAACACAACGGCGTATACTTCCCACCACCATATGTTCCACATAAAGTTAAAATGAAATATGATGGTAAGTAATGTGTATAGCATATTTAAACATTCATAATAATTTCTTCAAAGTAGTCAAGAATCTTTTATTGATTTTACTAATAAATAGGCAAAGAGGTTACTCTGGAACCTGAAGCTGAGGAAGTCGCCAGCTTTTATGCTGCTATGTTGGGTACCGATTATGTCACTAATGAGACATTTAATAAAAATTTCTTTAAGGACTGGGTTAAAGTCTTAAAGAAATCTAAAAATGTAGATAATAATTTTTTTCTTTTTCCTTTTTCATTAGCATGAGTTTATGATATTAATATATATATGTATATTCAGAATCCCCCAATCAGAGATTTTGAAAAATGTGATTTCACTCCAATTTATGAATATTTCGAACAGGAAAAGGAACGAAAAAAGAATATGTCTAAGGAAGAAAAGGCAAAATTAAAGGAAGAAAAAATCAAATTGGAAGAAAAGTATGGGTTTTGCTTCTTAGATGGACGTAAAGAGAAAGTCGGTAATTTCCGCATTGAACCTCCTGGTTTATTCAGAGGGCGAGGTGCGCATCCCAAAACTGGATCTTTGAAAGTAAGGAGGATGTACATTTTTGCATTTTGCATCTAATTAAGATTTTTTACTATGTTAATTTTCATATGAAATGTTAGTTACGAGTTCAGCCCGAACAGGTAACAATTAATATTGGTAAAGGTACCAAAATTCCATCACCACCGCAGGGTCATAAATGGGCAGGTGTCATCCATGATCCCACAGTTACTTGGTTAGCTACCTGGAAGGAGAATGTCAATGATAACATTAAATATGTTTTCTTGGCTGCTAATAGCTCTTTGAAGGGTTTAAGCGACATGAAAAAATTTGACAAGGCGCGCGAGTTAAAAGTAAGCAAAAATTTTTTATGTTTTACATTTATCATATTTATTATTAATTAAATTTTGGCATTCTGTGTCAATTTTATCATTTTACATGTAGAAACATATCGCTAAAATCCGGAACGATTATCAAACAAATCTACGACATAAGAACACAGCCACACGCCAAATGGCTACAGCTATGTATCTGATTGATCGTTTGGCTCTCAGAGCTGGTAATGAGAAAGATACGAATGAAGAAGCCGATACCGTTGGTTGCTGTTCCCTTCGTCCTGAACACGTAAAGCTTATCCCTCCAAACACAGTTACATTTGATTTCTTGGGTAAAGATTCTATTAGATATATCAACACAGTAGAAGTTGAAGACCAAGTTTTTAGAAATCTTGCAATCTTTATGAAAGGAAAGGATGAACCAGATGACTTAATATTTGATCGAATAAATGTGAGTTGGATTTATTTAAATTTTAATAAGATTATACTTTATTTACTTGTGGCTTATAATCCATAAATTTTATTTATTAGACTCAGGAATTAAATAAGCATTTGTCTTCATATATGAAAGGACTTACAGCCAAAGTGTTTCGTACTTATAATGCGTCGTACACTTTTCAAAAGCAGTTAAAAGAATTAACTAAAGGGGATAACTCGATAGCCGAAAAAACATTTGCTTATAATCAAGCAAATCGTCAAGTAGCTATTCTTTGCAATCATCAACGGTCTGTTAGTAAAGCTCATGGAAACCAAATGAGCAAGATTGAAGATAAGGTAAAATTTAATACCAAATTTCTATAATTATTTTAATAAATAATAATGTTTTTACTTGTTGAAATAGATAAAAGCTCTTAAATATCAACGTATGAAACTTAAAAAATCCATATTAACTTTGGAGCCGAGGTTAAAGAAGAAACGATCCGACCTTCTCGAGGAAGAATCTGATCTTGATGAAGAATGGATAATTGAATATGAAAAACAATTGATGGAAAAAGAACGTGAAAAAGTTCGTAAGAAATTCGAAAAAGACAATGAAAAGTTAAAAGAAGAAAAGCAAAAGCCAAAGTCTGAGAAAGAATTGAAATCTTTGCTTCAAGAAATTGATCAAAAGGAGAAAGAACTTCAAAAAGAACGCACTTCTGGTAGAGTTGACCCAAAAAAAGGCTTAACTGTGGATAAAGCAGATGAAAAAATCCAAACTTTGACTGCGAAAATCAAAGAGACAAAACTTTTAAAGGATGACAAAGAATCAAATAAGACTACGGCATTAGGTACTTCTAAGATTAATTACATTGACCCTCGTATCTCTGCTGCTTGGTGTTTAAAGTATAAAGTGCCTTATGAAAAGATTTTCAATAAGAGTTTGCGTGACAAATTCAAGTGGGCTATGGACGTAGTTGATGCGGATTGGGTATGCAAATTGATTTATTAACATGAAATTTTGCAATCTTACTAGTCCATTGATATATACTGAATTCTTTTTTTTTTTTTTGTTAATTTGCACAGGAATTTTAATTATTTGTATCCGTTTAATGTTAGGGATAAAGACAATAGATTTCATTTAGATTGCCCTATATTTACTAAATAGTATTCGTTTTCGGAGAACTATAGATGACTTTGTAATAATAACGTCCCACGTTCATACTTATCTGCTGTTGTTTTTTGGGTACTTGAACGTGATTGATTGATTATATTACACAAAATTTTTTATTCAATTTTCTTTTACGGTTGTTCAATTTTATAGGATGGTATATTAATCAAAACGGGCCCTATCAAATTGGTAAACTTTACTTCGTATCATTTGGCTCACAATAAAATTATTTTACATGTTCCCGCGAGGGTTCAAAGTATCGTTCAAATTTTGATACTAGCAGTTTTATCGGCCGCTTATCGCTACTTAATAAATCATTGTTACATGATCTTTTAAACTTCTGAGATCTCTGTTTCACAAGTTTTTATCAGAAGTGATCTCTTTTTTTTGAGCAAGTTATGAGAAAGATGATAAATGATAATCAAAAAAATGATATAGCAGAAATAATACAGATTGAACTTTAATTTTAACCAATCGGAGTACTTACCAATTAGCCAACGCGAATAGTTACCGTTATCGTTATATGTTTTATATAGTATATATATGGGCAGGGTACTACATAAAAGAGGAAAATTGACAAATTTTCATTTTTATACAAATCAATTTAGAATAAGACTAGAATCGTTTTTTATTTAATTTAAAACACAAAAGCAGTTGTATTAATGAAATTTGTAATATAGCTCTTAGTAGAAACCAGGCAAATTGTTTTTAAGTAAATTTTTTTTAGACTTTAAATTAAAATATCTCAACAACTATTAAACCAAACTTGATAAAAAAATTTTTATTTTAGCTATAGAATTAAAACAAAAAAAAATTTATTAAGCTTGGTTTAATAGTTGTTGAGATATTTTAATTTAAAGTTTTAAAAAAACTTACTAAAAACAATTTGCCTGGTTTTTACTAAAACCCCCATATCTTTGACCCAAAACTATACTCAATCATATAATTTTAATTAGGTTAGATTACATGATGTTGAGTAAGAGTTACTGTAGTACTATAAGTAAAATTGTCTTTTTGATATTTTTAGATAGCAGTTTCTTGTGTTTTTTATATTTTTTATCTGTAATAATTGTTTTTATACTACTTTTGTACTGCTTAAAATGGCTATTATGTGATTTGTTTGTTTTTTAATTAGCTATTAGACATAAAATATTATTATTAAACATTTCTAAATAGAAATACAACAAAAGAAAATATTAAATATTATAATAATTTGCCAATCAATTTATATATAAGCTTCAAAAAAATAGAAAGTTTAAAGTAAAGCAAATTTGAACTTATAATAAATTTGATTTTCAGATAAACAAATAACTCTTCTCGATGATCACTTGTATCAAATTTTTCTACCAAACAAAAACAAAAATTTTGTTGGAGAAGAAGAAGGCACTATGAAGGCAGTTTTTGTAAAAGTCAACTGCATTACTCGGGAACTCCTTTATATATTTAGTATACAAAACAACTAGCAGGTGGTGCTCTTGTATACAAAATTTTGGAGAAAGTGGTACTTTGAAAAAAGTGAGGCCATGTTATTGACGAAGTCAAGCATAGGCAACATAATAGAAGGAAAACAACAAATGAGTTTTTAAAACACTCTTTTAGAAAATTTGAAATATCTAACTTCAAAACTATTTTATTATATTCCTATTAGGTTTTTTTGATATTTGTTTTGAAATTTTTTCTAAAATATGGAAACTTTGGTGTATCCCTTTACAAAGGATCAACATTGCTTACATAACCAAATTGGGAATGGTGAGTTATGAAAAAGTCATGTTCTACATATGTGAATTACGATAAATAACACGTAGCAGATTTGTAGTGTAAATAACAAAAATTTCATATTTCTCACAAAGCAAAAACTATTTTAATATAGAAGTAAAGTAAAGGTAGAGATTGTTTTACAGAATATTAAATAATTTTTTATTGCCATATATGGATGCAATAATCAGAAGTTCGTTCTTTAAAAATAGTGCATTTATGTCTTTTTTTTTTCTTTTTGCTTTTTTCTTTTTTTTTATCTTTTTTGTTCTATTTCTTCTTTTGTATTTGGATTACCTTTTTTTTCACTTTTTTTTTTTAGTTTAGTTTTTTTTATACTTGTTATTCTTTAGACAAGGATTATAGAATCCTCTTGCTTGAATATTAAGAAGAGGAGGGTCTTAAAAAAATTAGCAGTTATAACACGCCTGTAGATACTATTTAATGATCTATTTGTTTTCTTCAGTAGTAGAAGAGATAAGTAGAGAGATAAATTTTTACTATAGCAGTCAAATATAAATACATATTTGATGCAACCAGGTTAGTCAAAACTTGTAAATTAGGTAACCAAAGCAATTGTTTTAGTAAAATTAGTTGATAGTGTAGTTTGTTAATTTATGCCTAATAAAGTTTTGGCATAATTGCCGAATTTAAAAAAAAAATAAATAAATAAATTTGATTTTAAAATAAATATTTTATAGATAAGATTTAGGCTTTTGTACTACTGTATTATCCCTTAAACTGTCAGTTTTAGCGGCCAATTATGGCTGCTAAAAACAAATAAAAAAAATTTCTATAAAAAAAATTTTTTTTATATAAATATTTAATTGAAGTAAGTAACTATGGTCTCTAGAACCTAAAGTCACACAGGCATATTTTAAAACTGCAGTGTAACATATAATATAGGGCCAAAAAAAGAACACAAACTCGGGGCAAATTGAATATTTTACACTGCAGCAGAGAAATTTTTTAGATAATCTGGATTTTTGAGCCACCAAGGCTAACCAGACCCCAATTATATAGTACGTTTTATAGCTTATCATGTGCCAAATTTGGTATTTGTTTATTGCGTCAGGTTAATACTAGTCATATGTTCATTGATCAACTATATTTTAGTGTGATTGGATTTTGATCTCGCTAAAATATGCTAAATTATCGATTGTATTTGATAATAAACTCGATCACATAGACATGTCACACAAAAAATTTACCCTTCCTTTATTTAAAAAATTTATTTAAAAGATTTATTTAAAAAATTTATTTAATAAGATTTATTTAAAAAATTTATTTAAAATTGTACGTTGTATTTAAAATACAAATGACCTTGTATTATTTGCAAGTATGAAAAGATAGGAAACAGTTTCGGTTATTATTACAGCAAAGAGGCACTTCACATGCTATACACCAATAACTACTTTTATGTGGACTTTTGCGATCCATGACTATTTCATTTTCATATACCAGCCAAGTGCACCATCGGCATGCTTCCCGTGCATCTCTCCACTCCACAAAGTGGTTCTCGGGTACTAGACACTGGTCTGAGAGCTTAAAATTTTTTGTCACTTTTGGTCTTTTTATTTCTTTTTTGAATCCTATTGCATCCTCTGACTTTTTTAAGCTATTTCTAAGTTGAATTTCACCAGTGTCATTTGCAAAGTTAATTAGGTCCCATACTAGCTCGAAACAAAAATCTTTATGCTCTTGTGTTGAACCTAAAGTTCGAACAATTCAATATGCATTAACAATCGAAGTATCTAGAAGCCAAAAAAAAAGTGGCATCCAATTTCTTCATGTTACTTGCTGCGTACTGTAGTATGACCGTAGCTGATCCGCAACGTCCACCCCATTCATGCAATTATTGTAATCATCTATTATTTTTGGAATTTTTAATTTTTTTTTTGATTCTAACCCAAATACAGCACGCATTTTCACTGCATTTGTGCTTGTTTCTCTTGGCCGCCGCCTAATTCGTTTTATCTCCCATTCGTCACCAACTAATCTATGAATTGTTGACAACATAGTAACAGGCCCGTTATCTTGCCAAAGAATAGCTAATACACCGTTTACTACAACACCAGAGCGAACATCCCACTCAAGTTTGATACTTTTATCCACTTTCAATTCTTTTGGAAAACCCGAGGCAGTTTTCCAGACAGTTCCACAAGTACCAATGCCGATTTGCCAAAGATATTGAAAAAGAGGAACATTATTAAAATAGTTGTCCAGGTAAATGTTAAAAGAAAATCGATGGTAGGGAAGTTGTTCAACAAGATGATAGACCTGATATCCAATTTGGTTAAGGCCACTCACTTTTGTTATATCACACGAGGAGACGCGCGATGTTGGCAGAAAGGTGTAGGTATACCCAGATTCACAAAGAGAAAATATTTTGAAGCCTTTGGGGGTTGGTTTGTTTTTAATTCGAAAGGTATGAACGCTTCTTCCAGAAAATCGAACGATCATCTTATCAACTGAAACGTTCGAATTAGGTATGTAAAGCTGCTTCAAAACGTCTCGGACATGTAAAAGCAATGGCTCTAATTTATCAAAGTAATTTTTAATTGTTTCACCAGGGGGAAAACATGCAGAAACCTCTTAATTACTTCGAAGCGTTTTAATTTCATTTGTTTTGAAATCTGGTGAATAGGGTATTTTCCATCTTCATTTCAGTATTGGTTGAGTGAGGGTAATTTAAAAAGCCCTTGATAAATAACCAAGGTAATCCATATGATAAGTTCTTTGCGACTTAAGTCCAGCCACTGCCTACCAGTGATGCCAGCCCCTTTCACTAATACGTAAAGATTTGTACTTTCAACGATCGTATCCAATATGGTTAGTTTAAAAAAAAGAAAAAAAAAATCGATTGGTTTGGAGATAGCGATATCAAGGTGTGGTGGAAAACGAATGAATGCCTAGTGTAATGAGGGATGAGCAAGGGGCTCAAAATTGGTGGGTAGTGGTGGCAATCTTGACACTATAGTTGCTTTTGATTTTTTTTTTTTTTTGGCTGCACTTCTTGTGTCTACTTCTAATACTTCATCTTCATCCTCATACTCATCATCCGATTCTAGATTGTTTAAAAGATGCCAACGAAATGTCAAGATTGGTACATATTCATCATCGTCAGTATATGCATCTGAAGCTCCAAGAGAAAAGGACATAACAAAATTTTTTTTTTTTTTTTTTGAGAAAAAATTTACAAGGATTGTCTAGAGAATTGTCTAGAGAATTGTAAAATGATTTTCT
>CAJVPY010006106.1:0-10824 GCA_910591965.1 Dentiscutata erythropus | reverse complement strand
TATAAATAAATATTTTTAAGTTGGGCCCTCATCCATAATTATTTTCAAATTTGGGCCCCGATGTGTAATTTCCCCTTATTTTTATTTTTAAGTTATTCGGTTATCATTTAATTTTGGTTTTCTTTATATTCATTCTTTTTGAGCCAATATTACACTTAATATTCATTAAAGTGACTATTTGAACTAGTATAAAATTCTCTCACATTCATACTCCCACTCATATACTCACTCTGAAAAAAATTATCTAATGAAGTTTGCACTGTTGTTTTGTATTTTGATTTAAAATGGGAGTTTTCAGAATTAATGATTCGGCGTCCGATTTCAGATAAAATAAGTGATGTATTTATTTCAAAATAAGCAACGTACAAATTCTATCGTTTACCGATAAAAAAAAGATATAATTTTATCACCGGCTATGCCTATTTAATTTTCTGATTCGGAATTCTAAAAAAGAAAATAGGTCCTTTTAAACTCCCATTTATTTTGAAAAAAAGTTAATTCCGAAGCCCCCTGATAGACATTCAATTCATTTAGTTATTTGTTTTTTCGTTATTAGGCGTTTCAAAGTTAAAAATCAGAGAATCTTATTTTGTTTTTCCGTTTTATAATTCAATATAGCAAAAATGCATTGAAAAATCTCATTTATTTTTGAAATGTCACTTATTTGTTAACTTTGAAACCCCAATCATTTGATGATTTATAATTTTATTTTTTAAATCTACACTATTTATTCTAACTTATTCTAACTGATTTTTATTGCCATATTTTAATAAATTCGATTGTTTGATTTAATTTATTATTATTATTACAAAGACTCAAATCATTGCATCTGCTACCGCTTTTCGCCCTCAAGTCCAAGTTCATTACTACCAAAGTTAGCGTAATGTTCTTGCAAAAAGTGCGCCTGCATAATGTCTGAGTGATTACAAACACTTTGTAATAGTCCAAAGTTTATTATGAATTAAAGAATTTAATATGTAATTTATTATATTAGCAACAAATAATACCTTATTGGCAAAATTATTTTTTCGTCTAAAATTAATATCGTTTTTTTAAGACATTTAGAGTGCATTCGTTGATTCACGAACTTTCCACTCACATTTAAAAGCTTTTTCAAAACCTTCAATGCCAATCATTTCGAATACTTCAGCTTATAAATGTTCATTTTTGCTTATATATTCTATTACTAACTCATATACATCGGAAATCTTGTAATCGATTACAAACAATTTTTGCAGTTCACAAAAAGGTGTGATGATCGATGAATCCTAGATTGTCTATCGATTGGTTATATTTTCCAACATAACTACATATTTTTTGAAATCTTTAAGATTCTCTTAAAATCGGAAAATCTGCAAACCGCAATTATCATCGGTGGCAGTGGTGATGTTGATAATCGATTATTTTTTGCAGAAATAGAAGTTGTAGATTCATTATTTTGATTTAGTATCATTTGTAGGAATATAATTTGCACATTCATCATATTGTAAAGGATTTGATTGTATATTATTAAAATTTTTTCTTTCGTAGCCTGATATTGCATGATGAGCTAAAAGAAAATTTAAAAGTTGCACCAAAAATTCAATCTTACAGTATAAGAATTATTGCATGATCCTAGAAAATTAATTTGTTTGTTACTATGAAATTTCAAAGTAAATATATACAATATAATATATACAATATTAGTTGATTCATGAGTCATCAGAAGTAATGTTAAAGAAATCAGAAATCATCGATTTCTTTCTTTTTTTTTTTTTGATCTGTAAGGCCAGTCGAGAGGTGTGAGTGTAGAAGTTATTTCTTGAATAAAGAGTAATTTTTTTAGGATACTATAATTATATAGTATTTCCACAACATAGAGCAAGTGAAATTCGCCTTTATATAATAAAAAACATAAGATTTCACTCTACGTAGCGGAATTTACTAGCTATAAGCTCATGTTTCACCTTGGTCTAATATTTATTACTACATCACAACATTCGTCATTAAAAAGCTCAAAATAATTATTTTTAAGGAATTTTTTACTGCATTTTATATTAAGACTTTAAAATATGTATATAATAAAACATGCATATCGTCAATCCGGAATCTCAAAATATGGGCACTGTGGATATCAAACTAATCCAAACAACACTACAAATCAGTGGAAAGACTTGGCCCGAGTTATTAGGGCCAAAAAGAGCTCTAGAATACGTCACGAAGTTCTAATTCGGGTTCACGGAACTATAAGATAGTTTATCGGGGAATTAGGATAATGAACTTTTATGAGTTATATGCGCAAAACGTCAACTGACTTTATTCAAGGCAAACTCTTGGCCCTTATATACATTCTTGGCTTTTATCTAATTCGCTAATTCTATCTATTATATCTAACATATCTAACATATCTAACGTATTTAACAGATATAACAGACCCAACATATCTAAATTTGTCAGATTTACCAAAAGATTCGTCCTGAGCTACTTCAGCGACAATCTAGCCTATAATAAATCAAACCCACTAAATTTATCGTTGTATCCATCCGATTCCCGATAATAAGAAAAGTCGATTTCAAGCCACAATTCACCCTTCACAACTCATTACTTTCGATTGCAATGAATAACTAAATTCATCATCGATTTGAACATACACTAAAATTATTTAGTATGGCGAAATAAATAAAGTTTATCAAACAAAAAGCCAATACTTGTGATTTCTCGTTCTCACTTTTTCACGTTGTGAGACCCTCATTCTTTTTCATCAGTAGTATAATATGAAATAGAATCTGCACTATAATTAATATATTGGATTTTGTCTACTCCAATATTGCTAAATAATTTAAAAATAACCAGCACTTTCGAGAATGTAATTCATTTTATCTACAACTTCAGTTTAAACCATGTTAATTCCCTTTGAGGGATCAAGGTTGTTGAGGGCAACTGCCAGGCATTCCCCATCCAATCGTTCGTGACTATAACAACATAGTTCTGGCTTCTTTAATTATAGCTTGAGAGGTTATGGTTTTGTCACCATTACTAATTAAAATAAATCAATTTCTTCTAGAGGTCTTTTTTGTTCTTCATGTGTCAATGATGTGTTTTGATTAATGATCAAGCTCTGATAGGTTTATTGTGGATTGTTGCCATCAATAGGCAGATTCAATAGGTTGATTCGATTTGCATTGTTTATTTTTTATATGGACTTATGTGTAGTGTAAAACTGAAATTCTTCCTGGCAAAATGATACAAATTTTTGAACAGTTTTGCCTGAAACAGTAGTACTAGTAATTCAATTTCTTTTTTGTGAATTTCTTAACATCATTACTGCTATATTTCTTTTTCTATATTTTTTGATCATATAGTTACAGTAAATGAAGGTTTGTTTTTGAGATCTTGTAAAATGATAACTACAAGGTTAAAGTATTAATATTGATCAAAATAATAGTTGTGAATTGTTTGAATTAGTTATATAAACTTACAGTAATAGAACACCCTTTCAACAGCTTAAGTAAAAACATCTTGATCAACAACAGGCCATTTTAGCATGACAATTAAATGCTTTGTTTATTGGGAGTTTTCTTTATGTAATACCCTGCCCAATTTGATCTATTAATTTATAGTGTGCTTTGAATAAGTAGGGTTCTCCTGATGGTATGTATGAGGTTTGAAGCTTTTGATGAAGCTCATTACAATCATTACTCTATAAAAAAAAAAGTATGACTTTAGATTTTTTACGTATGCTGTTGATTCATTAATGGTAATATTTATTTTAAAAGAAGCTGCTTTATTTATAAATGAGCGTTCTTTTACTAATCATTTGCATCACGTACGTACGTACATATGTAAGTGCGTGAGAATTTATGCAATTAATCAGTAATGTTGTGGATTTGTGATGTGTGTATGAACTCATCATGACTTTGACTTAGACCAAGAATATGATGATCATGATTTGAGTGCTGCAGAGCAAAAACCTGTAACTACTTTACAGAAACCTATATTTTTTGCTAAATATGTTTAAAATATAATAATGATATAATAATAAGTTCTGTTAAGTTAATAATATCTAACTTGTTTATGGCTGTTAATTATATGCCTAAAAGTTAATAATTACTAAAATAATATCTTTATTATATTAAACATGAAATTATAAACAGATATTATACAAATTTTAATTATATTAAAAAAATTTGTAAGCAAATTATAATTATATTTTAAATATATTAAAAATAAAATTATAAACAGATATTATACAAATTTTGATTATATTTTAAATAATTAAAAACTTTATAAGCAAATTATAATTATATTTTAAATATATTATAAACAGATTTTAAATATGTAATAAACAAGCTTTTAATAGAGTAGTAATAAATTTTAACTATATAATATATTTACTGTATAACTTAAATATATAGTCAATATATTTATATATTATAGACAAATTTTATTAATAAATTATAAACATATTTGGAATATATTGTAAATTGATGTTAATAAATTATAATATAAAAACTTTATTATAAACATATTTTAAAAACATTACAAATAGATTATAAAAATACTTTAAATACATATAAATATAAATACTTTATAATGCAAAGCAGATAAATTTCAAAATGTTATATAAAATTTAAGCAAAAAAACCCCCATATCTTTAAACTAAGCAAAAAAATGAGGCTAATTAAACTAATCTAACAAAACCCTGACTAATAAGCATATCGTGCTTGCTAAACTCGATTTTTGTCTTACTATATTAAAAATCAATTTTAAAGGTTAAATATATTATTGAATGTAATATAATATTTACTGTTTGGTTAATGGTGAGTACATGATTGTTAATTCAAGAAAGTCATCTAGGATTGTTTATATTCAAATTTGGACGTGTAGATTAAAGTGAGTTGCTTGTGATAGTGTAACAGGACTACCGCTAGAGAAAGTCAGCTGTCCACTATTTGCAATAGCTACTCTATACCTGGAACTAGTCAAAGCGATACGATTACTGATTTTATTTGGATCCAGCCATTCGAATTCATTTCATCGCTTTATTCAATGGACGAAAGTAGAGATTATTAAATAAATGACTTAAAAAACCTCTTCTTATTATATAATATTTACTATTACACAATTCTAATTCCGATTTATTCATGCAGTGCTCGAATCCATTTCACTGCTTTAATGGGCAATGTAAAGATCATTAATTAGAAAACTTAACAATTTCAACTTCGGTAATATTTACTATTAAGCATTCCTATTCCATATTATTCACATTCGTTTAGTGGTGAGTACAAAGTAGTGATGCGGTAGAATCGTCCCAATGAATTTTACGGCATACGGCCAGTTACAGTTACAACAAAAAATGTATGATCCCATTGTGCCCTGATAGTAATTAATTTGGTAACTTAGTTAGCGATAGTATTATTAATAAAGAGTAATTTCAATTTAAGCCATAATTTATATGTAATAACTACGTCATAAAAATAATTATACTCAGTTTATTAAATTTTTTGTCAGCGAAACCCTTTCCATAATGGATACACTTAAAATATTACGACTCAAAACAACAATAGTATTTATAATAATCAGTGGCTTTCGTTTCAACTTTACCTAAAAAAAGTGTCGTGGTGGATCCAATTTGGGAATATGTTGACATTAGAAAATATTTGGAGACGTAAATAGACAATCGAAATAAAAAATTCTTGCAAATAGTGCTTGTGGGTGATCAAGACAAGTTCTTCATGTAAGACAAGAAATCCTATCAGAAAAGTCTTCACGCTACCAAGTCAATTTAAAAATATTCACACCCAACAATGTTCTTCGCTAAAGTTCTGCGCGCAATACATAGTAAAAGTTCTTCGAACAACTAAGATAATTTAAAAATTCACTTTAAAAAGTACTTCTCTGACGTTAATTAAATGCTTTGCGCAACTAGATAAATTAACTTACTTCAGATATAACGTAAATAGCAAATAATATTACGATTACTAACAATGTACTAGTGCATAATTCATTTAATAATAAATGCCCTCTTGTAAAATTATAAAGTTATGGCATATGAAAAGTTGAGTTACGGTACATAATAAAGTTTCGATTTGGTATAGCTATATTGACATGTCACAACAATACGGTATATTTACATTTTACAACATGCCGTAACTTAAAACCGAAACATTATTATGGGTTATAACTTAGTTACGTTCGGCTTCTGTTCGAATCTACTCTGTAAATGGGCGAATATAAAGTTTATTAATTAGAAAAAAACTTAAATAATGACTTTAAGATCAGTAATAATTATCATCACACAATTCTCGTTCCATTTATTCATGCTCATAGAGTGCAAAGATCGTAAATTCAATCTATCAGTCGTATAAGTTTATTTAATGGACGAATGTAAAGATCATTAACTTGAAAACTTAAACAATAACTTCAGGCTCAGTAACTTACTATTACAAAGTTCCATTCTATTTTATACACGTTAATTTGGTGGTGGATACAAAGATCAATTTCATCAGCACACATAATATGAGTAGTTCGAATTCATTTATCAACTTATTTAATGGATGAATATAAAAAATGTAAAGATCATTAATTAGAAAATTTAAATAATAACTTCAAGTTCAGTAATGCTTACCATTACACAATTCTCATTTCATTTTTTATTCACATTCATTTAGTGGTGGATACATAGTTAATTCAATTCATCAGTGCGCATAATATAAGCCATTCGAATTCATTTCATCACTAATAGATGAATGTAAAGATCATTAATTAAAAAATTTAAATAATAACTTCAAGTACAGTAATACTTACCATTACACAATTCTCATTTCATTTTTTATTCACATTCATTTAATGGTGAATACAAAGATAGTTAATTCAATTTATCAGTGCGCATAATATAAGTCATTTCATCATGATTAGACCATTAATTCATCAACGTACCTAAATAATCCATCCAAATTCATTAACCATTATACAATACTTCGTCCCATTTCTTTTATTTCATATCAGTTCAGTTTACCAAAAAGAAGTCCATGAACACTAATGGCCAAGAAGTCCACAAACCACTGTCCAAGAGGTCTGAGATTCTAAAATTTAAAGAAGTCAAAAAAAATCCACGAAATTTAACGTCCAAGAATCCTAACGTTCAGAAAAGGCCAAAGGTTCCCAAGTCTAACTTTAAAGAAGTCAAAAAAGCTTACGAATGTAACTTCCTAAAAGTTCAAGTTCACAAGCCCTAATGTTACGAGCCTTAATGTCCAAGAGGTCCATGAACTAAATTACGATCCTAATATCTAAGCAAATTTTATGATCACGAACCTTATTGTGCCAAACATAAAGGCTTTGTTTTAAACTACTTTGAAGGTTAACAGTTAAGAAAAGTGAATACGTAACTATATCTGATATATATATATGTAAAAATAAACTTCACATTTGATCTTGCGAATCAATTAGCGGTGGCGTATCATAGACAGAAGTTCGTCTGATTGGCTAATAAATTCAAATTAATTTTACATTATTTATACAGTTTAAAGTCCTTTTAGAAAAAATAAAACTACAAAGAATATACAAAAAAGAAACATATGAAAAGTTTTATTAGGGTTGTAGGACTCCACCATTAAAAATAATCAAATTCAATTCTAGTTTTAGAGAAGTTAGCATAATAGCGACTTATTAAAGATAGGTTATTACCGTGCTAACTTCTCTAAAACCAGGATTGAATTGGATTATTTACTTTTCATATGTTTCTTTTTTGTTTATCCTTCGTAGTTTTATTTTTTCTAAAAGGTACTTTAAACTGTATAAATAATGTAAAATTAATTTGAATTTATTAGCCAATCAGACGAACTTCTGTCTGAGGTAGCGTAAGTAGTAAAAACAAAATTTAGATCGCAATAACTCTTGAACAAGCAAACACTCACAAATAAAAATTATATTTGTCGGGTTCATTTTAGAGCGCTTTTTAAAGTAACAATATCTTTTTCAATTTATTTTTATTGTTTGAAGCGTAGCGGAGGATCCAAATTTTTATACAAAATGATCGTTTTTGATGATTTATTAACAAAAATGTCAAAAACGTAATTTTTGTCGATCACTATTGCACAATATAATATGAGTAGACAAAAAAATTTTAAAAAATCAAAAGCGGCCATTTTGTATGAAAATTAAAAAAAAAAAGCGTTGTTACTTTAAAGTGTACACTAAAATGAACCCGACAAATATAGTTTCATTTGTGTGTTCGCTTGTTCAAGAGTTTGCAATCTAAATTTTATATGTTTTTACCACTTATGCCACCGCTAATTATAAAAAACTTGATTAATAATTTTCACTATATGTAATTATATATGCATTAGATACCCCAATCCTGGATCGAATTAAAATTTATGTTCTTAGAGAATAAAAATTTTTCGGGCATTTTCCACTGGCTGGAACTAGCACAAGGTATTTTTTAATATATCAGTATTGTAATACAATGTAAGTATATTTGTTATATTACATTATAATAATATTCGTTGAAAATATAATAGCTATTTGTTTTATCGTGCTTAGCATTACATGTCTTCGTGCATGCATACACAAAGTGTACTTTAGGAGTGTGGTTAACATAATCGATCGGAAAAATATAAGTTTCTTCAGATCTAATCCTATAAATTGGACATTCTAAGATTTGATCTAAAGTGTTTGTTTTTTGAAATCTATTAATTAAAAAAAAAGCATAACTATGCCCATTATTGGCTTGGTGCACCAGTATTAATTTGATTTTGGCATAATGAATGCCTTCAGAGTTTTCCTTCAATTCAATGATATCTCCGACGTGAAGCCTCATTTTAATAGGACCTTCTTTAATGACAGTATATGCAATATAGTTATAAAATTTAACCCTTCGGTTTAATATTGCACTTCTTGAATCGAAATATTTTGCATATGTATTATAAAGATCTCGATGAAGTAAACGATTTTCGTTTAATGCATTTGATAAATCTACGCTTTTTAATTGTTTGGCACTCCATTGGTTTTTCGGTGTAATATTAACAATATTTTTATCTTGACAAATAAGATGTTCTATATTTTAAAATAAGTTATATTTATATAAGAAATAATTTATTTGTCACTGAAGGTGGTTATGTAGTACACCTTTTAGAGTCGAATTTTGCACATAACCTCGACATATACATTAAGAAGAAATTTATTCAATTGTTTAGCTACATTTATAGATGGTTACTTCCTTGATATATATGTCAAAATTATGTACGAAATTAAATGTAAAAGGTATAAAATTATACAAGGAATATTGTTTTACGCGATAAATAGATTTCCCTTTATATAAATAAGATAGTATTAAATAAGTTTATTTACCATTATTCTTGTCTTTATCCTCTAAATATAACACCACATTCTCTATGGCATACCAATTTGAGAAAATGCTGCTGATATGTGGATCTAAAGCAAGTTTAGAAAGTGCCGCAGTATTATTAAACTGAGAATCTATCCAACCGTCAACGATGTGTCTTAATGCCTGCATTACGTTATAATGGCGTGTAAGGTCAAGTTCTATTATTTTTCGGTTTGTACATGGAACTATCCTTTTGTAAATACGGTGGACCATTTCTTTTGTCCCTACAGCTGTGTTTTTTAGTGTCGCATAATTTTTGGCATGCTGTAGGAGATGTACGTTTATGTGAAGGTTGGGCAGGTTTTTAAAACGCTCGGGAAACAACTATATAAATAATTTAATTAGAAAACTTAAAAAAAAAGTAAAAATAAAAAAATAGTATAGTACTTAACTTGAAGAAGTAGATTATTTTCTTTTGTTAATGATTCCTGTAATTCTTGATAAATTGATTCTGTCATTACAGTTGAAAAAGCAAGCTTGAGTGCTTTTGCTTCGGTAGCCCATAGAATACACAATTGTTTGATTTGTTTACTGTTATTCCATTTTTTTAAAATACTTGCTTTAATATGATTCAATTTTAAAAAACGATGAAGAATGAATGGCATTAGTATGGTAACTTTTAAAACATCAGAAAACATGAAACTTTGGTGATGGCATAATGGGTTGGGCATACGCCACCAGCATGTTGGCTTTTCGATATTGTTCCAATATGCAATAAATGCATTTTCACCAGCTTTATTTAATACATTCATTGTAGCATCTAGCAAGGTGCGAGCTTTTCTAGCCATTGAGTGGTAACAGTCTTGAGGGGTTTGGATGTGATGATCCCACTTAAGCATGTTAAAAGGTCCAAAGGATGTCACCCCATAAGTTGTAGATAATCGTTCTTTACACACTTTTGACTGTTGTTGTTCAATTTCTAACAACTGCTTATCAGTGTGTTGTTGAAAGCGAGCATGCTCAAGATGATTATAACTTAAATCAGTCTGCTGGTTATTCGTAATATTACAAGTTCTACAACCCCGATTGGCGCCATGCCGCTTCACACCTGCAAATTCATTACTTTGAGGCAGATCGGATGTTATACATCCAATGCCACTACAACCCATACTTCTCCATATAGAGTACTTATAATAAGCCCATTTACTAAGTGTTGAATCTCTTTAATAATTGGCTGTATAAAGTCATCGAATTTAGCTCCAAATGGAACAAACCCTATCAAAAAATGATTCTTTAGTAATTTCCGATCAGAATGTAACATATTTCCAAACTGTAAATATGTACCATCTAAAGAGTGGTATACATTCCTATAAGTTCCGAAACTGTCATAATACCGATCGATAAATACTTTTAATACAGGCATTGGCCGTGGTGGTTGTCTAATCGTGATATATTCACAAGGCAAATAATGCCTTTTGGATATATCACGATATTCCCAGCAGTTATTAAAATGA
>CAJVPY010006105.1:0-10826 GCA_910591965.1 Dentiscutata erythropus | reverse complement strand
AATATAGTTTATCTAGATCTCAATTTTAGTAAATGGTTTGATGATACAGCCCTCATTGAAATTGCACATTCATATTCCAACTTAAAACACCTCAATATTCACAATAATAAGGGAATAACCAATTTCTCCATTACTGAGATTACGTGATTATGTTGAAATATAGAGTATCTAAATATTTCATATTGTAAACATATTACTAACAAATCTATCCATGAAATTGTGAAATCATGCCATAGCTTAGAATTTCTGTATATTAGTGGATTGGGACACATTAAAGACATGTTAAAACAAGAAATTGCACACTTATGTACCAAAATTCATTTTCTTGATTTGGCATTTTGCAGTAGTATTACTAACAGTATTATTTGTCTTATAGTACAATCGTGTCAGAATTTGGAATATCTTAATCTTAGTGGATGTGGAAACATCAGTGATGTAGTTATTTGCGATATTATATATTATTGCCAAAAACTCAAATATCTTGATATTAGTTGTTGTAATATTTCAGATTTAGCTACCAAAAAAATTGCAAGTTCATGTATTAATCTAAAATTTCTTAATATACAGTTATGTGAAGGTATCAGTGAAAATGCAGTAAAAAAACTTAATTCAAATATTAAAGTAAAAGGTATTGGTTGATGAACGGATCCACATCATTTAATCATAGATCAGTTTAGATATTAATTTCTTCACAAATTATCACTTGAGAATCAAATGGAAGTCAGAAGATGTGGATTAAAGCTTTCATTAGATGGGTTGGTGACAAGATTAAATGTTTTGAAAGGTCTTGCTAGTAATATTTTTTGATTAATTTTTATGTTTTTTGCTGATCCTAAATTCTACTTTCCTATATATTGATTCCACTATAAAAACCTTATATTGTTGACCCTGATGGTCAAATTTTATTTATTATTATATTTTTATCTTATTAATAATGATTATAATAATGACAATCGTAATAATGATTACAATGATGACAATAATGATGATAATTATAATAATGATCATTATGATGATAATCATAATAATAATGATGATGATGAGAATGATGATGATAATAATAATAATGATAGTAATAATAACGATTATAATAACAATAATAATGATGATAATAATGATAATAATAACAGTAGTAGTAATATTAGAAGTAGAAGTAGTATCACAGCTGCTACTATAGCAAGTAGAAGTAATATCACAGCTGTTACTACATCAAGTAGAAGTAGAAGTACTTGAACACCTATAATTTCTATTTATATTAAAGACAAATGGTGGAGATCTAATTTGGTAAAATCCATAATTATAGTATATTTTTACACCTATTGAGCATAATATTAATAAGTGATATCAAATGATACTTAATAACTAAAGAAGCTATTGTACAAAAGAATCGATCCAAAAATTGATCTTTTGTATAAACTGCCAAAAAATTTCAAGCTTCAAATTAGATCTCTACAACATATGCTGAACAAAAATGAAACAAAAGTTTCAAAAGGTGTACCTATTTGAACTCTAAATAAAGAAGTATTGAAAGTAATAAAGTGGAATAAAAAGACCATTCCAATTTATGATCTTGATACTTCAGATCAAGATGTTGATAACAATAATGATAACAATAATAATGATGATAATGATAACGATAATAATGATAATGATGAAGCAGGAACTAGTAGTAGAAAAAGAAAAAGAAAAGGAAAAGGAAAAGAAAAAGAAAAAGAAAGAAAAAAGAAAAATCTAAAAAAAAATAAAAAAAATAATTAGATAGATTTAAACATGAACATTAAAAATATTTATATAGTATAAATAGTATAATTAACAATATAACATATTTCATTTTATATTTTTTATTAATAAATAATATATTTTATTTATATTTATAATAATAAGCAAAAATGTGATTATCAATAATAAGAAAAGTGAAAATATATAATAAAAGTCACTGATAGGTATCCGATAATATGAAAAAAACATCCAATATTGAGAAATATATAGTGGCCAATATATATCCAATATACTATATCAATATATTGAAGATATGTATCCAATAAAAAATAAATAAAATTGAAAATCCAATAAGTATATGATGGATTTGAAAAAAAATATCAAAAAATTGGAGTCCAATATATATCTAATATTTATCCAATATGTACTTGATATGTGCCTAAACTTTGGCACACTCACCCACCTATCAGGTACCTAATATATTACAATTTATAAAAAATCAGGTACCTATTGTATACCTATCAGGTACCTAATAGGTATACAATAGGTACTAATTTTTCACAATTTGATCAGTATTGCTGTATACTACTTTTATTGATTACTATTTTTTCATATTATTTACTAAATATATTTAATACTAATTAATAATAGATATTAATAATTATTATTAAATAATAATATGTGATAATAATTAATGTTATGAATTAATAATTATATTTGTGTGATTAAATTTCATATTATTTTGTACTACTTATACCTGCCACCCAAATTCAAAATCCAAATGCCGAAATCCCAAATGCCGAAATCCCAAATCCCAAATCCCAAATTATGATTAGTATTTTTTGCCGAAATCCCAAATCCCAAATCCCAAATACTAGTAATTTGGGATTTTGGCGTTCCAAATCCCAAATGATTTGGGATTTGGGCAACACGTATAGTACTACTATAACATGACTAATTAATATGTGTTACTGGATATAAATATTAGTTAAAATATTATTAAAATATCACTATTCATTAATTGAATTAATGTTTATTAATTGAATTTTAAATATTACTATTTTCTAATATTATTGTTAACTATTTGCAGGTGTTTTTGGTATTGTATATTATACTTTTTGACCATAATAATTTCATTCTGTAACAATATAATCTACAATAATTTCAAATATGTATATAAAGGACTGAATTTCTTTTCTCTCAGTTCTCAATTCCTCAACTTACAAATAAAATTTTTTATGATTTACAATAATTCTATGTGAATTATTTTTTAGTTTTAAATTCTTAGTGAGTTTGTTTTTCTTATAGTTTCTGTGTAAAACTTTATTATAATTCTTAGTAAATTACTTTCATCTTTGTGACTAGTATTTGTTATAGTTTTTGCCTTAGTGACTCATATAATATAGTTTTCTTTGTAACTTGTCTTAATAACTCTTCTTAGTGAAATATCATCTTAGTGACATACATATCTTCTTTATAAAAATCTCACCCCTTTAGTCTCTTTTGAGTAAATCCATAATTACAAAACCTTCATATTTATACTTCTCTTATAGTATAATTATCTAACAATAGCATATTTAGTATAGTGCTTAGTTTTAGCTATATATACTTTTCCTACTTTTAGTTACTAGTTTATTGAATTCTTTTGAAGGTGAATCTCAGTTAACAATGCAGTCACATAATTTTGTCAGAAAATTATTGATTACACATATACAATATTTGAAAAATAACATATGATAAATTATACATTCCTCAAAGAGACAAGTCTCCTTTCTTTGAAAGATCAAAAATCTTTATTAATAAAATATAAGATATATATACACCAGCCTGCCAAAAGTATCCGGACAGCTGTTTTTTTTCAAATTTTTTAAAAAATTTCAAGGATGAATTCTGGCACAACGAATAATTTAAATTGCACAAACTTTTTTTTAAAAGAATCCCCAGATCAAGGGCTATCGTATGATATCTTATTTATTCAAATTGGATGCCTGCTCATTTTAAAATATTGTCTTAAATAAAATTAACCAAAAATATTAAATTAAATTATTAATCGTAATCTCTTTCGATTTCAGTAATTATCTACTGGAAGTGCTTACTATCTTATAAGAATTTGTAGCTCTATACTAAATCTATGACTTTAATTAGTACCATATTTTATATTTTCTAGTTAAAATCAGAACTTTACTTAGACACGACTAAAAAATGATCGAAATTATTGTTGATCATTTACTGTTTAAAGAAAATTATCAATCGTCGTTACATATAAAACATTATTTTATGCCAATAAAATCTTAAAAGTAATACTAAGTAATCTTCAAGAGAATATTATTGCGCATATACTGTAAAAGTTTCAAGCCTATATCATGCGAAGAGAAGAAATAATTAACAATTAAACTTTAATAAATAAATGCTAATAATTCCTTTAATTCTTAAGATGTGGATTTAAAACTTTTACAGTAGATATAAAATATTATTATCTTTAATTTTACTTAGTATCGCTTTTGAGATTTTATTGGTATAAAATATGTTTTATATGTAACAACGATTGATAATTTTCTTCAAACAGTAAAATGATCGACAATAATTTATTTTTAAACCCGTTGAGAATCTTTTACTAAAATATCACTTAATTTCAAATGCTAATTGTAGCACAATGAATGACCCAAATTGCATAAACTTTTTTTTAAATGAATTCTTAGATCAAAGCCTATCATATGATACCTTGTTTGCTAAAATTGGACATTTGTTTGTACAGAAATTTTGTTTTAAATAAAATTAATCAAAAAAGTCAAATCAAATTATTGATTATAAAGTCTCTCGATTTTGATGAATATTTATCGTAGATACAAATAATCTTATAAACATTTGTAGCTAATAACGAGAGGTACAATTTAATTAAAACCATTTTTAATATTTTTTAGTAAAAATTAAAACTTTACTTAAGCATAAATAAAAATTTTAATGATATATAAAAAGTTACAACTTTTATTAAAACTATTTTAACATTTTCTAATAAAAAAAAATTTTAATGATGTAACTCCTAAATAAATAATGCTCAAAATTAATATTTTGTTGGATATCCTTTATTCTTTATAACTTCTCTAATTCTATTTGGTATACTTTTTACTAATTGAGTAAGTCAACTTTCATCAATTTTATACTATTCTTCTTGTAATGCTACAAAAAATTCAGTTTTGTTTTTTGGAATAGGTTTATGTTTTCTAATTCTTGTCTCAAGTTCATTCCATAAATTTTCAATTGGATTAAGATCAGGACTTTGAGCTGGCCAAGGAAGTCTTTCAATTAAATTGTCTTCCTTACATTGTTTTGTTTTATTTGAAGCATGGCATGGTGCATTATCATCTTGAAAAATAGGATTTTCTATATTTAAATTATTTAAATATAGAAGCAAATATTCTTTAAGCAATTCTATATATCTATCAGAATTAAGGTTGCCTTCAACTAGAATTAGTGGACCCAACTTATTATTACAAAAACATCCCCACACCATAATTCCTACTGAATTTTTAACTGTAGGTTTTAAACAATCACTTTTATATCATTCATCTTTTTTGCGCCATATCCAATTTCTAGAATCATTATTAAATAATTCATATCTTGATTCATCACTCCATATAATATTTTCCCATTCATTATTCCATTTTTTTTTCATACGACACCAACTAAATCATTTTTTTTTATTTTTCTCTGAAATAAAAGGTTTTTTTTTGCTGCATGTTCACTATAACCTTCTTGGTGTAAGGTTCTTCGAACTGTACTACTAGAAACTGAAATATTTAATCCAGTATTAAAACTTTCAGTTATTTCTTCCAATGTTTTACTTCTATTATTTTTAACAATTTTTATTAATTGTCTATTATCACGATTAGTTAATATTTTTGATCTACCTGATCATGAAATTGTAGAAGTCAAACCCTGCTCATTATATTTTTTTACAATATCTCCTATTGTTGACTTGGGATAACCTAATAATTCTTTAATTTCATTGTATGAATGTTTTCCTTTATGTAAACCAATAATTTCTTCACATTCAAAATCAGTAAGTTCTCTTCTTTTAGGCATAATTTTATAATAAATAACAAAATTTTATTTTAAAGTTTATAAACAAAATAATTTATAAAAATTTAATTTATAAAATTTTTATTATTCTATTAAAATTAAAAATTGAATATCTATATTAAAATTATACAAAATAAAAAATCAATAGTATATGCAGTTTCTTTGTGATATATGCAGTTTCCTTGCACAGTTTCTTTGTCCCTTTTTTTTTGCATTTTCAAATTTAGTAATAATTATTTTATAACCTTTCTATAGTAAATTTTAGGATAATCTGTGAGGGAATTTAAACATATATGATAATATAAACATTTTTATTTGTGCTTAAGTAAAGTTTTAATTTTTACTAAAAAATATTAAAAATGGTTTTAATTAAAATTGTAGCTCTCATTATTAGCTACAAATGTATATAGGATTATTTGTATCTACAATAAATATTCATCGAAATCAAGAGACTTTATAATCAATAATTTGATTTGACTTTTTTGATTAATTTTATTTAAAACAAAATTTCTGTACAAACAAATGTCCAATTTTAGCAAACAAGGTATCATATGATAGGCTTTGATCTAAGAATTCATTTAAAAAAAAGTTTATGCAATTTGGGTCATTCATTGTGCTACAATTAGCATATAAAATTAAGTGATATTTTAGTAAAAGATTCTTAACGGGTTTAAAAATAAATTATTGTCGATCATTTTACTGTTTGAAGAAAATTATCAATCGTTGTTACATAAAAAACTCTTTCTTCTTTTCTGCAAAAATGAAAAAATCCGCAGTAAAAGAAAGAAAATTAATAGGTTTTTTTTTATTTCTTTTAAAACAAAAGCAAAAAAAGACCAACAAACATGTCAGATAAGAAAAATAAAAACAAGAACATATTAGGAATGGCAACAAGTATTATAGAAATGGTAAAATCAAAAAATAGAAAAAGAACGCAATACAAGAATGCTTTAATCCCCATGGAAGAAGACTTGAGAGCAGAAGCAAGCTCATCAAATTCAAGTATTAAAACTTTCCAGAACGACATGAAACAAAACGTAGAAATAACTCCATCAGAAGAAGCAACCCCAGAAAGAGAACAATAGCAAGAAACTGAAGAACTAAAGAGCATTTATACAATTAAGGAGAAACTATCTGAGAAAACACAACTTAATAATCAAATGGTAAGAATATTAGAAAAAGAGAGAAAAGAAGAGCAAGAAATAATACCAAATCAAGGTTTTATCACAATAAATAAAGGAAAAGAAAAAGAAGAAAATCGAAATGACGACAAAGGAGAAAATAACGAAGAAAATGAAAATGATATAAATGATAATACTTCAATAATCTCAATCGACTCAAACTTATCAGAACATGAAAAATGGAGAATAGAAACCAATGCCAAAAGATACAAAGTATGGGTAAAAGTTAACAATAATAAAGGTCAGAACATAAAAGAAAAAACATCTTTTTTATTAAAAGAATTTAATGAAAAAGTGAATTGGATAAATTTATCACGAGAAAAAAACTCCAACGAAAAGGGGATACACTTAACCCTGACTTTTGAAACAGAAGAGGATCTTCAAAAAGCCTTGCAAATAGAAATCCAAACAAACGAACAAAACAAAACAATAAAAATGACACGAGCACCATTAAAAAGAAAAAATAAATACACAATAACAGATTCAGTAGTCAAATTCTGAGACATACCTATAAAAGTAAACAAGGCAGAATTTTTACAAATGATAGAAAATAAATTTGATAAAATAGTATCAAGCTCAGCAAGACTAAACGGGTTATATCATACATTCTGGATTCAATTTGAATCACAAGAAACTGCAGAAGAAATTTTAGAACAAAAATCTCAAATAGTGGGAGATGAATGTGTATGTGTAACAACTCCTAACATAAAGTATACAGATTTACTAAAATTGAAAGAAACAAGTTATGCGGCTAAAGCAATAGATGTACCACCAACTATGACTTCTGCAGAATTATTTACAATAATGAAACAAATAGGAGCACAAACATGTTACATGCCAGTAACTAGAAATGGAAATAGAAAAGGAATAGCAATATTAAATTTTGAATCACAAGAAGTTAAAGAGGAAGCAATAGGTAAGGGTTATAAAGTAGATCAACACATGATCAAAATTATTGCTGCAGATCAAAAAATATGTCACCAATGTAAATCAACAGATCATCTGGTTCTGAACTGCCCAATAGCAAAAGAAAATAAAGAAAGAGAATTTAGACAAAAACAAAATTACCAAAGATTTAACCAAACATACAAACGATATCAGCCAAGAGTATACAACACACTAACAAACAAATATACAGATAAAAAAAATACTTATGCAGAAATAACAAAAAGACGAACATATCAAAATGAACAACAACAACAGTACAAATATCAACAAAAAAACAATAATACAAATGAAACAAAAATGATGCAAATGCTAGAAAATATAAATAATAGATTAAACCAAATAGAAGAAAATATAGAACAACTCAATGAAAGAGTTGACAACCTCCAACAAAAACAAGAAATAACAACTAACAAGAAAGACGAAAATGAGATGCAAACAGAAATGGTAAGTAATGAAGAAACAGAAATATACAGAAGTAATAATTAACAAAATTGGAAAAAACAAAGAAATGAAAATCAAAAACAAAATAACGAAAATGACAACGAAGTAATGAGTTATTTAAACCAAATAGTAGGAAAACTAAACAATATGGAAGATCAAATAACAGCAGCACACCAAAGAATAGACTTAGCAACAGGAAATCAAAACTATCAACAAATGAAAAACACATCTATTAACAATTATTAATGATGAGTGATAAAAAAAACAATAATAATATTAATAAAAATATTATTACAAAGGAAAAAACAAAAGAAATTAATAATAATAATAACAATAATTCATTAAACATTAATAACAATAATATAATAATAAATACATATACAAACGATAACAATAATAATAATAGGAATAGCATTTTAAATAAAAATATAAACAATCATATTTCATTAAATATCAATAATAATTTATTAAATAATGGAAATAAAAACAATAAAAAAACAAAAAAAAATAGGGAAAAAAAAGGAAAAAAAAGGAAAAAAAATAGGAAAAAATATCAAAAAAAAATCAAAAACAGATGAAACAACACAAAACAACAAAAAAGAAATAACATGGAAAATAGCGACACAAAACATTAAAGGGCTAAACGACAAAACAAAACAAAACATATTATGGAACCAATGTGAAAAATCAAAAATTGATATTATATTTTTACAAGAAACCAATATCAAAACAAATTCAATAACATCTTTCTTCTCACACACACATACAACACAAAAAAAATGAAAAATTTCTACTAAACGAACCTGAAACATATAAAACTTGAAACTCATTAATTGAAAATAGCAACAAAAAACTAGGACAAGGGATAACAATAGCAATTAAAAAAAACACGTATACAAGAAAAAAGAAATAAATGGATATGCCCTAATATTACTATTATCATTTAAAGAAAAATATACAGTTCAAATAATTTCAATTTACAATTCATCACAAACAACGGAAAACGCTGAAATAAGATCAAAACTCAAAAAATAGGTAATAGAAAATCTAAACGAAGCAAAATCAAAAAGTTGGTATACAATAATAGAAAGAGACTGGAACACTACGCTCAACTCAGAAAAGGACAGGAAAACAATACCAATAACAAGAAACTAGAGTAATAGAAAACCACAAAGCTCAATCCTCAACCACATGAAGTACATGGGTTATATAGACTCATACGAAATAACAAATGACATCAGAAAAAATACAGAAGAAAAAAACCTAACATGTATCAAAAAAACCAAAAAATATACATCAATGACAAGAATCGACGCAATATGGGTAGATCAGGATACAGCAACAAAAATACTTAAACATAAAACAAAAGATACAATAAAACAATTATCAACAGACTACAAAATGATAATAATCAAAATAGATCCTTCAGAATGGATAAACAGAAAATATATAGCTTGGGTAAGAAATGCAAATCAAAAACCAAAAAAACTATGGGATATTAAAAAAACAGACGAAGAACAATGGGAAACATACAAAAATAAAATAGAGAACAATATTAGAAAATTAGAAATAGAAATTAAAAACAAAACAATAAATAATAAATGGAATGCTTTTAAACAAATAATTATAAACGCAACAAATAATAACATAACAAAAGCTAAAACACCAAAAAACAGAACAACAAAAAATTGTTTTTATAAATCAACTATCATCCAAATCATAAATAAACTAAATAAAACATTAAGAATAACGAAAAAAAATTTAAAAAATAAAAATAAAAATAAAAAAAAATAAAAGAAGAAACCAATAAAAAAATAGAGGAAATAAATAAAAAAATAAATGGAAGAAATTACAAAAAAATAGAATTAATAAAAAAAGAAGACGAAATAACGGAATGGTTAGTAACAAGTAAAATACTATGGAAAATGTGGAGAAACGAAGCAAAAGCAGAAATAAACGAAATAACAAATAAAAAAATAAAAAAACACATAAAAAAATGACAAATAAATTTAAAAGAAAATCTAAAATCAATGATAGATTCAATATTAGGTCAATGGAAAAAGCAAATTATAACAGATAGAATAGTTACTACGAAAGAAAATGGAGAAATAGAAATACTAACTAGTCCTATAAAAATAAAAAAACAAATAAAAGAACACATGGAAAAATGGATGACAAATTCAAATGAAGAAACAACAGAAACACCACCAGAATGGGAAAAGGAATACGAACTGAAACAAGAAATACAGAACACAATCTTCCAAACAGTAACACAAGAAATATCAATAGAAGAACTAGAAAACATCTTAAAAGAATCGGCAAAAAATAAAGCTCCGGGACCTACAGGAATAACATATGAAATGTGAAAAAAAATGTGACCATTAGGAAAAGGAATTCTCAGGAAACTCTTAAACGAAATGATAAATGAAGAAACGATTCCAATAGATTGGATAACAA
>CAJVPY010006104.1:0-10826 GCA_910591965.1 Dentiscutata erythropus | reverse complement strand
TTACCAACCAATCATCATCGTCCATAAAATACAGCAGTTATTGCATACTTCGTATGCAATAACTATATAATATTCAATCCACAATGTTTTAAGAATGCTCTTGGAAAAACAATGATGGATCTATACACTTTTCTAAGTTCTAGGTCACAAAAAGTCTAAAGATAGCAGTAAAACAATACTATATTCACATGCTTGATAATACTCAAAAAAATTTTTAAAAGAATTGGTCTAGTATTTTGGTGCTTTTACAAGCAATAATAATAAGCCCTATACAATATTAAATACTGCCTCAACTCACAATTGAGATCATTTAAAATGTATTCAAAATTTAATACAAGGCCTTTAACTATTATCTGATACTATTAATAGTTTTATTAGTTTAATTCTGTCCAGTACTATTATTTGAAATTATAGGGTGAAAAAACATATGCTGATTTTTTTTGATTATGTAATTATTATCACCTCGCATTATAAGCACCATTTCACATAACTATATTTTTTTTAAGCTTTCAAATATTATAATGTCTAATCAAAAACTAGAAAACATTCAAGAAATTGAAAATCCAAATATTAGTGAAAATTACCCATTCTTATCTAAAGAGACCTTTTATGACTTATATAAGAAAAATACAGATAGGATCCTGAAATAAATAAAAAACATTATAATAAAATAGTTAGTATTTTTGACAATTCAAAATCTATATTTAATAAAGATAGAAGAAATTATATTAGAATTAATTATTCAATTAAGATTATCAACAACCAAAAAATAATATTTTATACATCTTTGGGAAAAAGGTTAGATATGAATAAACAAACC
Source organism: Dentiscutata erythropus (assembly GCA_910591965.1). Lineage (NCBI taxonomy): Eukaryota > Fungi > Glomeromycota > Glomeromycetes > Diversisporales > Gigasporaceae > Dentiscutata > Dentiscutata erythropus. The sequence continues at coordinate 10,006 of CAJVPY010006104.1, read as the reverse complement.
TCATTACTTAAGAAAGATAACATTTATAAAAAACTAGATAAATTATATATTAAATCTGTCTATAGTAGACAAAATGACCTTTGGCACAAAACCAAAAGATGTTATAGTAATATAAAATAGTAGATGGTTGAAATTTTTGTTAGTTCATATTTGATATTATTTTTTAAATTGGTATTATAGAATGAGATAAACAGATACAAATATGTAGTTTATATACAGAACTATTTCTTCTACTTCTTATAAAAAGGGCCTTATACTAAAAACTGTATTAGAAGTAGCAGTTTTTTTATATAAAATTTTCATAGTTTTTGGTCATTTGTTTATTTTTTATACAGATAATGGTGCAGAATTTATAGCCAATATTATTAAAAAACTATGCAGTCTCTGGAAACCTATTAATATAAAAACTATTTATGGCAAACCTCATCTTTCAGAAAGTCAAGCTTCTATAAAAAAAGACACCTATTTCCTTAAAGATAAATTATCTAAATAGGTGTTGTCAACAAAAAATGAAGACTGAACTATAAATCTTCAACAGGTAATACATATGACAAATACTTTCTATTGTAGGGCACTAAAAGCAACACATACAAAATTGTATTTAGATAGCTCTATTGCATGTCTAATTTAGCTTTTAATATTTTAAATAATTTTCTAATAATGCTTTTTACATTAGTTGATAGATATTTCTAAATTTTTCCTGCTATTTTTAGTTACTAGAGTATTTTTCATATATGATCATTAATTACAATATTTTTGATAAAAAAAATCTATAATGTATTTTACCTTGCATTAAAAAGATTGTAAGATAATTCAAAATAAAAATAATAAAAAAAGCTAAAGAACTTTTATAAAATCAAGCAAAATTTTTAATGTGCAATATAAAAGTTAAACCATTTATATCAGAAAATTTTAAAAGAATTTAAAATTGTTATGTAGTAAACTAAACAACAATTTTAATAAAAAAAACTCAACAAAAAACTTCCTAATATATGTGTTTATATCTAGAAATCTTTGAAATATTTCTTAAAATTAACTTTTTTTAGTAAAGAATAATATTAAGCAGTTAAATAAACTTTAGAAAATTATAAATAATAAAATTTCTCTCCAGGGAATTACAAATATAGCACCTATCTCAAGTGAAGTAATTTCAAACTTTTCAAAAAAACAAAAAACCTTGCTATGTAAGACTAACTTAATATTAAATTATAAATATTGATAGATCAAATATTGTATAGATAGTTCTTTAAATTAATAATATCCATTATTATTTACTTCTCCCAAACAAATTAAAGGAGTTATCTATACTATATTTGATCACTTATTATTATTATTATTTTTATTAGATTTAGTTTTTAGGTCTGAAGTTTGCAAAAAAGTGAAATTTGAAGTGGTGATAAAGAGTAAACTTCTTTATCAACCTATTAAAACCTTTAAACTGCCTAAATTATATTAAAAACAAACCAAGGCCAATTAACAAATTAATAAAAAAATATATTTAGGCTTGGTTCAATAGATTAATAAAGGCTTCAAGTTCAGAGTAGGTGACTATAGCTGCTATAAAATACTTATTTGAATAGATATATACATAATATACTGAAGAAAATACTTTAATCTCTATATACTTAAACTAGATTAAAAATAGAGACAGAAGAGCATGTCTGGTTTAACTGATAAGAATAAAAGCCAGTTGCTAAATTATATTTATATTTTAGTTCAAAAAAGTATATAATTAAAAATAAAAGTGCAATTTAAATAAATAAAAAAAATAAATTTATCTTTTATTTCATAAAAAAAAACTTTAAATACTATATTTATCTAATAAAAATATTAATCTGTTTATAATTTATTTATTATTTATTTTTATTAAATAAAATTATAAAAGTATATCAAAATAAGGAAATTAGATTTTAGTACACCTTGCACTGCAGTACACATCTATATCTAATAATAATTAGAGTTGAAATTAGTTAGAGTTAGGATTAGAGTTTGGGGTAGAGTTTAGTAAAATTTCAAAAGGAGCATTTTTACTTAAATAGCAAATAATAATTAAAGTTAAGATTAGGTAGGTTAGAATAAGAGTTAGAGTTAGAGTTTGTAGTTAGGTTTAGATAAAATTAGGAGATGACCATTTTTCATTAGTCACACAACAGAATTACTCTTGTAAAATTTTAAGATATAACTAGGATATATTGCAGTGCAAGTACACATATTTCTAAAATCCTTAAAGTAATATATCAAATATTATTTTCTCTAAAATTATCTTTAAATTCAAGTGTTCTTTTTAATATAATTCTTTTTAAGCCTATATTAAAAAATAAAATTTTTCTCAAAGATGAATATATTTATTTTAGGTTTTAATACTATTTTTATAATTTAACTTGCTATTAAAAACTCTATTTAAAATTATTTTTTTAGCACTTTAACATATTGCTATATTATCAACTTATTAAGAATTAGTATTTATAATAGTAAAATATATAAATCAAGCAATTATATTCTTATTGAACAGGCTATAAGAACCAATCAAGGATATATTAATAAATCTGTTTGCAGGTTGAATTAGTATGGAGGTAAATCTTACTTTAGCAGGTTGTATATAGATATTCTCTAAACAACTGAGTGAGCTATTACTTGTAAATTAGGTATTAAGGAAAATAGCTACAGGTCAAATATATAAATAATGTTTAAATAATGAGATATACCTTTATTGATCTATTATTTATCCAATATATATTTTGTGAAAGAATAATAGTAAACTAATAAATATTAGCATTAGGGTAAAATAAAAGATAGATATTGGATACAAAATAGTATACCTTTTGTTTTCTAATACTATTCTAATATTCATACTATATGTTAGTAGCATAATAGTAAGATGCAGGTATATAAAAAGTATAAAAAAAATATACATTTTTTTTTCTTTATTATCCTGATATTTAACTTACATGTTTATAGCATTATAGAAGAATATAGGTATACAAAAGATAAAAAAATTATATATATATATATTTTCTTTTACTATCCTGATATTTAACTTAAATGCTAATAGCATTCTAGAAGGATATAGATATAAAAAGGTAAAATAATTGTATATATTTTTCTTCTTTTACTATCCTGATATTCAACTTGAATACTAATAGCATCCTAGAAGAATATAGATATAAAAAAAGTAAAATAATTACATATGTTTTTTTTCTTCTTTTATTATCTTAATATTTAATTTACATTATAGAAGAATATAAGTATAGAAAAGATAAAATAATTATATATATTTTTTCTTCTTTTACTATTCTGATATTCAACTTGAATACTAATAGCATCTTAGAATAAAATAATTACATATGTTTTTTTTTTCCTTTATTATTCTGATATTCAATTTATATTATAGAAGAATATAGGTATAGAAAAGGTAAAATAATTACATATGTTTTTTTCTTTCTTTAACTATTCTGATATTCAACTTGAATACTAATAGCATCCTAGAAGGATATATATATATAAAAGATAAAATAATTATATATGTTTTTTTCCTTTCTTTATTATTCTGATATTCAATTTATATTATAGAAGAATATAGATATAGAAAAGGTAAAATAATTACATATGTTTTTTTTCTTCTTTTACTATCCTGATATTCAACTTGAATACTAATAGTATTCTAGAAGAATATAGATATAAAAAAGGTAAAATAATTATATATGTTTTTTTTTCTTTATTATTTCAATATTCAATTTACATTATAGAAGAATATAGATATAGAAAAGGTAAAATAATTATATATATATATTTCCTTTTTTTATTATTCTAATATTTAACTTGAATGCCAATAGCATCCTAAAGGGATATAGGTATAAAAAAGATAAAATAATTACATACATTTTTTTTCTTCTTTTATTATTCTGATATTCAATTTACATTATAGAAGAATATAAGTATAAAAAAGGTAAGATAATTACATATATTTTTTCCTTTTTTTACTATTCTGATATTTAACTTGAATACTAATAGCATCCTAGAAGGATATAGATATAAAAAAGATAAAATAATTATATATATTTTTTCTTTATTTATTATCCCAATATTCAATTTACATTATAGAAGAATATAGGTATAGAAAAGGTAAAATAATTACATATGTTTTTTTCTTCTTTTACTATCCTGATATTCAACTTGAATGCTAATAGCATCCTAGAAGGATATAGGTATAAAAAAGGTAAAATAATTATATATGTTTTTTTCTTCCTTTATTATCTCAATATTTAATTTACATTATAGAAGAATATAAATATAAAAAAGGTAAAATAATTATATATGTTTTTTTTTTTTTTTTACTATTCCAATATTCAACTTGAATGCTAATAGCATCGGGTTAGAGTCTCGTAGCCTAGTGGTCTGGGTGCCTAACCCTTCACAGATGAGATCAACAGTTTGATTACAGCTAGTAGTAATTAATTTAATTAATTATCTCTATAACCTTTAGGAGCTTTCAAATACGAAACCCTGTGGCAGTAAGACCATGTGATATACATATTTGGCTAATAAAGAATTCTTGAAAGGAGCCCCAAGCCATGGAGAAGACTGGGCACTATGTGTGATATAGGTTATGGAAGGTATTACTGCAGAAGGCTGTGTGTGTGAATTCACAATTGGCAAGGTAGTATCAACAACCCTAAGACGGCATTGGGATCTTGATTGAGAGGACAGCTGTATGTGATATATTCAGAAGTGGTGAGAGAAGCAATAAATATAGTAAGAGTCTGTGATAAGAGAATGGCTTTACCAAATATAGAACACCTCTGGCACAAGGAAACAAGAAAAACCAGCTAAAAGAAACCCCGAAAGTATGGAAGTAGGCGATCCAGTAGTATGAAAATAAAGACAGGCTAGGGAGTAATAGTCGCACAACCTATATGGAAGTCTATAATGAAACACGGCAGAGGCGTGGGTTCTGGGTTACTGGATTGTAACAGTAATTAAATGAGGTACTTAACTCCCGTTCAAAGGATCTAGACCCCTGTATCACCACTATACCGATAAAGAGTACTATAGAACAGTATTAGAAATTCAAAAAAACTTAATAATTTTTGTAAACATAATTTTTTTTTTTAATGTTTATATAAAAATAAATGTTCACAAACATGATTTATAATAATTAATATATAAAATTAAAACTCTTGAAATTACAAGCATTTTATTAATATTATATTTATTTATTTATTTTTTTTTATAAATTCGGCAGTTATGCCTTAGCTTTATTAGGCTTTGTACAATTTCTCTAGAATATATAAAATTTTACAACTAGGCATTTTGAAAGGTAAGTAATAAACTCTAAACTTGTCGGCAGATAGCATATAAGAACTATCTCTAAACGACAAGTGCCATAGCCCACATTATTACCTAAATTACAAGTTAAGACTAACCTGGTTACCAACTTGGCACCTATATTCGACCTGCTATAGCAAGATTTCTCTCCTTCTGGACCTCTTCTGCAATTGGATATGACCCAGCTCTCAACAGTGGATCTTGCTGCCCGTCATAACCACCTCTTCCTTCTTTCAGACTTCTTCCATCTAAGCCTGACAACATAATTAAAACTTTACTCGTATATAAAAGTAAAAAAAATAAAGCCATGTTTAGGAAAGACATAAACATTTTAGAAAAAAAAACACCTCATGGTAGAAAAAAAAAAACTTTTCAACAAATTCTAAAATAGTCTAACATAAATGAACAAAGATGAAAAAAGCGAAAAAAAAGAAAGGTAGCCATGATACACTATTATAGCCTGTGCCAGGCATAAGAGTAAAAATTATATAATAATTGCAACTAATTATTATATCTCAATTGTAAACCTTCGGTTTAGCTTTGGGACTTGTTCTGAGCACTGACTCGACTTGGGTATCTCCTAAATGGGGGCATAGATCTCTTTCCCATACTGTAGCACCGTATTCACAAAACAACAAAACATGTGGTTGCCTTCTACTGAGTTCGTCCCAATTTGGTAGATATAAACAATGCCGATCTTTTGGAGAGGGTAAGCCAAAAAGCCCACTTTTTGTTAAAAATTTTGGTGAGAATGGCAAAAGATAAAAACAAGAGAGAGACCTCTTGATATCACTTAAAAGAGAGTGAGTTACTAAAAACAACAAAGATAGCCTTCCTCCAGACAGTGCACTACTTAAATTTTGTCAGTAAGTGATAAACTCTGAACTTGTCAGCAGATAGCATATGAAAACTACCTCTAAACGACAAGCGCCAGGTCTGCAGTAAGTGATAAACTCTGAAACTATCGGCAGGTAGCATATGAGAACTATCTCTAAATGACAGTTGTTGTCTTATAGTTCCTTCTTTCTTTGACTTATAAGCTGAGAGGTCAGTTTTTACTGTTTTTGTTGAGTAGTTTTTTTAGAAAAATTTGAACCAAGTGATCACTGATTATATTTATTTATTAATTAAATATTTTTATTTATATTTAATATAATTATATTAAATAGTTATTTATTTATAAAATCAATATATTTAATCTTTATTTAAAATAATATATTATTTATTATGTTTATTGAGTTTATATTAAATAATAAAATTATTGCCTATCATTATTATTTTTAGTCTGTTAAATAACTTTTTAGTACCCGATATATTTATCATGTAATGATCAAAACTTTTTTGGGTAGTGATTTTACCCTAGTCATTTTTTGACAAGGTTATTTCAACCAGTTTATAACAACTCTAAAATGCTGGCATTTATGTAATTTAGATACTAAAATTAAGAATGTTAATTTATTGAAAATAGCTTTTTTTTTAGTGCAAGTACTAGGTTTCATCTTTTTAGGTATAAGGTTTTGTCATTTTAAAATTAAGGTTTTATCTTTTGTCAGAAGAATTTAGAGTTTCGACTTTTGTCTTTGTCATAATGTGAAAAAAGTTTTATCTAACAACTATTATCTAGCAATATAAATAAACAAGATATCTGAAGTTATTTTTGAATATTAAACTAAGTAATAGAATGCTAACTATGCATAACAATCATAATACTAATGATCAAAATTATTAAGCTTTTTATTATATTTATCATTATAGAATATGCAAATTCACAAATTTTATAAAGATATTATAATTTTTTTTGGTTTATATCAATATAGTTATATAGTTATACTATATTTAATTATGTATTCAATAAGAACCAGCAGCACTCTATTCACTTGTATAAATATAAATACAACTTTTATATTAATAAATTATAAATAAAAAATTGGGGGCATTAATAGAAACTAAGCAAATTGGTAAATTAGTGTTTTTGAGATAATGTAATTTGTGTTGTGTTATACAAACACATAAACAATGATCAACAATCCGAACCCACTTGGCCACTCATGTGGCCTTGATCGGAAAGCACTATTTAGTATATACAGTTTAATAGAAACCAAGCAAATTTATTAGACAAATTTGCTTGGTTACTATTGACTATTTGTTAAAGAAATTATTTAAGTCATGTGCAAATATGATAGCATTTCAAGATCAGATAATTTATTTCTGATCAATTATGATCGGATTATCAATTTCTGACCAAATTGTTTAAACGTAAATATCTCAAATTTTTATTAATTAATCAAAGAGTCATTATTAAGTAAAAAATATTCTTTATAAAGTTTTAAATTAGTTAAGCATAAAAACTAAATTTTGAAAAAATTTTGATTTGCTTGGTTTCTATTGACACCCCCCAATTATAAAATTAAAATTTATATTTACACTATGTGAACATAAAATATAAAATTTTTGATTTCTTATGTTCATACTAGTGAATATAAAATATAAAAATTATGATTTTTTTAAAAAATTTATGTTCACTATGAATACTATAAACATGGATTTCTAACACTGCTATAGAAGGATCAGTAGTCTAATTTGGTGGTATACGACGTTAACACTTGAGAACTGTGAAATAACATCCTGGTTGTGGCAGCATGTCCCATACCTAGCTTGAGATATAAACTAGGCTCTTAGAGTAACATCCCAAGGACACCAAACTAGAAGCATCAAGAGTGCCCACTCGAGAGACACCAATTTGGAAGTGGTACAAGAAATGAATTAGAACTAATATAATAAGTACTGAGGAGTAGAAGTTAGCTTGTACAGTAGTATATAAGTAGGATATATATAATAATAGGTTTGGGAACCATCTGGTGATTTAGTAATTGGTCTGGTCAAAAGGGGCGGTTACTAAGAAGATAAAATCTCATATAGCAGGTCACACATAGGTACTAAGTTAGTAACCAGGTGAGTCTTATCTGTAATAATTAGATAGTTGTAAATGTATATATATATATTTGTAACCATAATACCTCAGAGTACTAATAAACAGTTAAGGCAAGACTGCCGAATTAAAAAAAAAAATGCTAATAGCATTCTAGAAAGATATAGGTATACAAAAAGTAAAATAATTACATACATTTTTTTCTTCCTTTATTATCTCAATATTTAATTTTTACTATTCTGATATTTAATTTATATTATAGAATAATATAGATATGCAAAAGGTATAAGAAATGCATACTTTTTTTTCTTCTTTTACTATTCTTATATTTAATACAGATCAAATATATAAATATTGAATATAAAATATTAGATATAAATTTTATATAACTAGTATAGATATCAGGTATTTAAAATATTAGCAACAAATAAACTAAAAATTAGATATATATAAGATGAATATCGGGTTACTGATATTTATCTTATACATATATATATATAGATATTTAAAATATATGAATGTGTTGTTTTCAGTTTTTATTTGAATATGTTGGAAATATCATCTATATAATTATCAATACTACAAATAATATAATTACTCTGATATAGTTGCACCACTAACACTAATTCTAATACCAATACAAACTACTAACACTAGCCTAACCCTAATATAGCTGTACTACTAATGCTAACTCTAATTGTAGCTGCTAATATCAAGAGCCAAACCATCTTAAATACTGTCATTAACAAAAATCTTGAACCACACCACTATGCAGCACTAACAATAGCAATGAATTAACTCTAATACTAGTTCTAATTACCAAAATCAAGTGCTAAACCATCTTGAGATACCATCATTATAGCTGATTTGAAAATTAGTGGAATATTTGAAAAATTTGCTTATTTCCCAAAAATTTTTAGTTTTAGAAAACAAATAAATTTTTCAAGTGTTCCACTAATTTTCAAATTAGCTGTAAAGAACACCTCAAATTACACCACCACATAGTGCTAATAGCAAAACCAAACAAAACAAAGTATGTTAGTAGAAGCTTTAATAGTAATAATACTAAAAGAAACGAAGATTCTGAAAGCCTGAAATCTCCATTAGCGAAAACACTAAAGCAATAAAAACTCAAAATCTCTATAAATGATAACAAAAGCTTGAAATTTCTGCAGATGATAATATTGAATGATGACTGTAATAATGGCATTTTTAAAAAGAACTAATTAATAAAAAGAAAAATGATGGTGTAAACAAAAAAAAAATTATTTGTATAGTCTGTATTATAATTACACTGGTGAAAACACCAAGGAAATACAACTCCAATATTGGTGACTCTAATAACACAACTTCTAGTAATGATAAACAAACTAAACAGCTATGAAACTAGCAAAAAATAAATAAATTATGCTCTGCAAATTGGGTGATTCCTATAACTTTTTATGATTAAATAATTATCATTGCTAAAGTTGGCCAACTTATCATAAATCTGAGTTTGTATTAAACTCAGATTTATGATAGTTAATTGGTTATAGCAATTACAATTATTTGTTTATAAAAAATAATCAGGTCTGTATCACTTCATAGAAGTTTATTTCACAGACATCTTGTTTTACAAAAAATCACTTTATAGACAAGTTTATTTTAAAGACAATTAATTTACAAACAGTTCATTTTAAACTCTTTCCGGTTCACCCCTGAAAATCATTGACAATAGTAAAAAGTAAACAAAATCTTTGCAAGTTTTTAGTA
>CAJVPY010006103.1:0-10826 GCA_910591965.1 Dentiscutata erythropus | reverse complement strand
ATTCTTCAAGAAATCAATTAAAATAAAATAAAATTTTTTTGGCCCACTGCCCCCTTTTGCTGTGGGGGGTCCCATATGTAGCTTTGTGCAAAAAATTGTAAAAAATTGGGTTCTTGAAAAATTGCTTTCGAAAAATTTCCGTGCCGGTTTAATAACAATAGATTCATATTTTAATAATATAACTTCCGACAATAATTTAAAATTTCTTGTCCGGTTTAATGATTCCACCTCTATTAGTATTATCCGGGGCCCTGTCCGAATATGTACGTGGTAATAATACCAGAGTAAAGGTTTTTAAAGAACAGTAACAAGATAATACAATTGAATAGTGAATAACAGAAACAAATACAAGTGAATACATCTAATTATTCAGATAGGTCTTTTCGGTCAACTTCCTATATGCTAATTAGATTCACAAAATGAATCTGGGCTTTATTAAACGAAATGAGAGGCATTTTATATATAAGTTCGAAGTTAAATCTTCAGTTAACATCTCACATTCGACTATCCCCCTCAAAAATTTGAACAACCTATCACAATGCCAGATAACTTTCCCTAATCATGTAATACTGACAAATTTTTATAATTTAGCAAGTGAATCTATTCTATATTTTAGATTATAGATCTTCATTGTCACGAGTTAAAAGTGACATTTCCGAATTAACGGACTAGGCGTGAAATTCCAGCTTCTTCCTGATTTCATCTAATATAAAGTTTGAGGCCTACCCAAAATGATAGTCGTCATAAATGAGGTTCGGCCATCGATGGATTAAACGATTACTAATGTACATTCCATTGTCACCGAAGCTGTGAGAACTTCCTTGATAATCAGATATGCAGTAAATAATTTTAATGATATTATGCAAGTACCTTAAAAGTATTTTTCATTTTACTACAGTACTGGACAGTAAACTGCATCCACTCTTTATTAGTAGAGACTTTAAATTGTTATAACTTTTTAAATCAAAAAATCCTCTGACAAATTGATAGATTTTTAGCTAAACTACAATCCTGTCAGAGGATTTTTTCTTATTGTTTATTTTAAGAAAGTTATAAGGAGGTAAAGTTTATAATAGTTTATAAAATTGGTGCCTTATAGCATAGATTGAATGTCTTTTACTGTCCAGTACTGTAGGTTATAAGGAGGTAAAGTTTATAATAGTTTATAAAATTGGTGCCTTATAGCATAGATTAGATGTCTTTTACTGTCCAGTACTGTAGGAGAAAAGAATTTTTATAATGTCCGGCTTTCTGAAATACGCCCAAATAAGATAATCTTATTATTTTTTCTCTTCCTATAAGGGTCTTCAGGATCATGGTATTTGACCCAGTTTTAAGAAATCGTTATTGCTGATAAGGTTATATAATAAAGCTGATTTTTTAAAAAAAGAAAATAAGCCTACGTTTCATTAACCGAACCCTATAAATAAAAAAATTCATCAAAAAGAAAAAAAGCTAAGAAAAATAAACTCACATATGCTACACAAAATTCAGTGCGATTACCGTTTTCGTTTCAACATCCTCTGGATTCAAACCGTCATAAGAAAGACTGGATGGGAAAAAATGTATATTTTATTCATTTTAGGCAGTAATTTTGACCAATCAAAATTTAAGATTGGATGTAAAGTGATAATCAAAACAAACGCGTTTGTTTTCCAAGAAAGAAGTTGTGTGTAAAACTAAAGCTAAGAAAACCGCGTTATAGTTAGGGTTAGATTATAATAATGCGTGCTTGTTAGTAAAATTTCATAAGGAACATTTTTAATTAAGCCGCAGAAGGTATTTTCCTAATTAGAACATGTTTTTTTTTGTAAAATAATGGTTTCGCTTCAATTTCACATTCGCCTGATCCTGAAATTCGATTGGTCAATATTACAGGGGATGAGCAATTTTTTTGTGGAGAGCTAGGAGTACCGTATCAGGACCCGAATAATTTTAACAAAGGTTATATATGAAAAATGGTAGAATTTAACTAAAATTTTGCCAAATTCTACAAATTTGATTGTTAAATTTTTTTTTAGCCAATCAAAATTCAAGAAAAGTGGATAAAAAGGTCGAAATTCCAATATAACCTCTGTTAGTATTATTCAGGGTAGTGATTGGTGTCACCCGGCTCACCCGCGGGTGGACGGTGGAGTTTTGGCCACCTGGGTAGAAACGGGCGAGTCACCAGATGGGTGACCCATGATCTTTTGCGCAAGACTTTACTAAACTTCAATCCAAATATGTATTTGTATGTATATTAATTGCTTTTTTTTTAAAAAAAAAAACTTTTCAAAAACGGACTTTATATTAGACTAAGGGTGTTCTCAAGCACCCACTCAATGGATCGGAGGTAAATTTTTAAACGTTACCATACAAACCATCTTTTTTTATTCAAAAATTTACCATTGATAAAGGACGTTCAAGAATTACTTTTACATTTTTTACGTATCAAGCATAATAAACAATGAATTCTTAGTAAATTTCTACCCGATCTAAAATAAAATTACTATTTTATTTTTGTTAAAACAAACCATATACCAAGGATATAACTATTACATACTTATAAATATATTTGTATATACAGGTTATTTTCACCCGGGTGACTCATGAGTCCACCCGATGGGTTGCTTTTTTAACCCACCCGCGAGTGACCTGGGTGGTTTTTTTTTTGACGTGTCCAATCACTATTTTTACTGTACAGTGTTATAAATGACGATTATATTTTTGTTAAAACAAATTTACCACATAAATTCAATTGCATAAAATTGAGGAAACCTATATATTAGAGTAACGGCTCGATGAGCTGAAAGCTTCATCAGTGTTAGTCATTCGTCTCAATTCTGATTGGTCGTGTGTAAAAGCCGTCTCTGATTGAACAGAGCACTCTACGAATCGAATCAAACGATCAGGTGTAACAAAAAAAATTTTTTTAATCTTAAAATGGAAGCGTTGATCCTTGATCTTGGCCAATCAAAACCTCAATCCTGCTATTTCAGTATTTAATATAAAAGATTCAGATAATCAATTGCATTTATACATCCAACAATGAAAGATAATATAATGTCTAAAGAGCTAAATATTGGAGGGGGAAAAAATCGGTACAAGGTAAAGATTCAGTCATTCAAAATGCATATTCGCAGATAGAACATTAAAAAAATTCGATCTTCTTTATTTAGTATCAACCCTTCAATGTTCTTGTAGAAAATTTAAAAATCGACATTACGCATACTGCGACAAAAGAACAAGAGCCTGAGGTAATTTATTAATGCTTTTTTATTGAAAGTACTTAGTGTTTCGCAAAACCATACATAATTTAAGCAATATTTGTTAATATTCAATTTTAATATTAATTATTTTTGCGAATATTGGTTTGCAGAACACTAGATAGTACATTCTTTTTTTTTACCATTAACAATTATTAACTTTTTTATAGGGGTTTGGATCATTCTTTTACGAATCCCTGGAATCATGGAAAGAACTCAATTTGTCAACACACTTTAAAATTTTTGTACGTGAAGTCTCGGAATATTGTCAGTCATTACCTCAATTAATATATCATAAAGAAAAGATAATTCAAATTTTGGAAAAACATCTTCAAGTCGAAGATAGCCTTGCTCTGGAACCATTATTGGAGTACATATATTAATATATATTATTGCTATCCTATACGTAATATCCGGTAGAATTTAAATATCCATTAACATTTATTTTTAGTCTTGTTACGAAACTGTCGAGAGATCTGGAAATAGATTTTTATCCATTTTTTGAGCGAATTTTTGGAGCAATAATACCTCTTACAAGACTTCGAGATGTCAAAATATTGGAGGTACTTAATAATATTCATAATCAATCAATCAATCAATCAATAATTTTTTCGGACTGACTGACATTGGATTTGTTGAATTTGTTAAAAGTGGACATTTAAATGTATAGCCTATTTATTTAAATATTTGTTCAATCAAATAATTGGGGATCTGTGTACAACTTATCGGTAGGAATCTTTCTTAAAAGTAGAATGGTATCGAGTTTTTTTTTTTTTTTGGATGATTAGTGTAATGTTATCATTCGTATCCTATTAGACTCATAGCACCTTTGCTTGGAGAGGAATATCAAAAGCCTTATGTTCGTCGTTTTGCTGCTGAAGCATTTGCATTTCTTCTACGTCATGCACATGCTGAAAACCTTGCACAAATAATTAATTATATAGTCGATTCGTTTAGCGAATCGCCAACGGATGCTTATTGTGAAGGATTAAGCATCTTATGTTATGAAGCTACTCAGGTACCATTAAAGACACTTATAATCTTATGAAAAATTGATTTAATTACTAATAATGGTGTTCTATTTCTTTAAGTCACCGGATAATATGCTTCATGCTAATACACCAACACTATTGAAGGAATTGTTGAACGCGTCATATAGACATTCAAAAAATGATATCAGCATTGGTAAAAAATTAAAATGTCTTATTTTTGATCAATTTTTGGAAGTTATTATTCTATATTAATCTCCATTAATAAATTTTATCATCAGAAAATAATCCTGGCTATCGCATTCTTACTATGACTACTGTTGCAATTCTTCATCATACTAAAAATGAAAATATTGGACCTGTATGGAATTTATATTTAAGTGAGGTAGAAAACGAGCTAAATTGTATAGTCCAGGACAATACAAATGAAAATCAATCTATACCTGATACAACGGTTGTCAAATTTGGGATAAATTTATCTCTCATTTATATATGTTTGACGGTTCGCAAAGGCAGTCGTGTCAATGGTACCTTTTTAACTTTTATTATTCCCGCATTCGAATATCTCATTTTAGCATTCTATACTTACGTTTAATGTTTTTATAATTATTTAAAAAAGATTTGAAACATGTTTTCGATATAATAAAAAATCTAGCGCATTACGTTCTAGTACCATCTTTAGTTGAGTCAAATTCCCGCAACTTTTTTCGCCAGCAATTTTTCAATTCATGTACATCATTGATGATGTTGTCCAAATTGGAAGACATTTTCGCTAGTGGAAAAGACATTTTAGATAAAATTTTTGAGTACAATGTATGTGAATATTGAGATTTTAATATATACAGTATAATGCTTTTGTGGTTTACTAAATGTCAATGCCATATATAACTTTAATTTATAGGACGTCGAACCTGTTTTGTCATTCTGTTTATCTTTAGCGAACCTAAAATGGGAACATTACACGCAATTCATGCTTCCATATATTGTTAGGTATGTTTCTAAAGGAATGCTTTCATGTCATCGCATTCAAATATTTTGAGATATTTGATTTTCATTCTTTAATTAAATGAAATAGGTTTTCTTCAACTCATTGGAATGTGGCTTCAACGAAAATTACTATTTTTCTTGCACATTTGCTATTTACAAAAACCATTTTAATATCTTCAGGCACTGTTTCTTCATTTATTACAAAGGAAGGATTAATAAAATTTCCTAATGCTAGTACGGAAGAAATAAAATGCACCGAAGACCAAAATATCACAGATGGACTAATAAGTTTGATAAGTCGTGATTATGATTGGGCCTCAGAGGTGCATGAAACGAGTTTGTTGGACTTAGATTCGGTAGGTGGTAATACAGTAATAAGATGGTTGTATTTTTATGTTTAAAGTACTGCTATGCATGTGTCTTAACTTTATATTATTACTGTTATTGAAGGAAAATAAGGAAAATACACAGATTTCGTGTTTAACATTAGTATCTGCAAATCTCACTATAGTAACGCGTGTATCCGTGCCATTTTTAAAGACATTTAATTCGCTATTATCTCTAATTAAATCATTGATTCGATACCTTAATTGTGAAAGTACTTCCTCAACAATGCCGTATCTAAAACGGCCTTTGACTCGTGGCTTTCCATTTGTACTTGCACAAAATTTGTTAGGACAAACAATCACTACTGTAACTAATTTATGCAAAAGTTCTTTAGGGAACAATGGAATAGACCATTTAATTGGTATATGGAATATTATTGTTGACGAAATTTTGATAGTATATTATGCAAATGAAGTTATTTTGAGGTCTATCGCGGAATATATGGAATATATGCGAACAAGGTAATTAAATTGATTCAATTGACTTGGTTATTTTATATTAAGATTACCTCAGAAATTTACTTTACTGCTTTCTTTAGTAAAAAAAGTGCCTTTTTATTCGATACAGAGGCTCTTGAGAAAATATATCCCCATCTAAAATGCAACATTGGCTCCTTTATACATCAAAGCCGGTTGTATTCGTTGAAAATTCTCATGCTTTTCGATCAATTTCCATTTAATAATGGGGAAACTTCTAAAAATGAACAAGAGCCCTGCGAAATATTCGCAATGGCTTATAAAGTTGAGGAAATTGAAACATCTATTGCAGAATATCGTAACAAAACTATGATGCTCCGAAGGATAAATACATTACTATCTACTAAGCGAGTACCAGAATTTTATTCAGAAGTCATTCCATTATTCTGCTTTGGTTTGAAAGCGTTCCATTGCATATTTATCTAATGTGTTCAGATTTTTGAATTTGCTATTTATACATATTTATACATTGATTATCTTTGTTGATTTATAAGGTTTACTGTCCATCAACTTTAGTGCTATCTGGACAGAAGCAATCAATATTCTTGCAAATGTTGCACAGAATGATCCTCGCACTTTCTGGAGATTAATACATGCTGAAGTGTTCCGTCTTAACGAATTTAAGTTCACGTATTCTGGATTTTCAACAAAGGTCCTTGAATCCTATTTCAATAAGGATACGAATTTATCAACTACTTTGACCAAATTTGGTGGAATATCTTTTGAATGTCCTAACTTATCTAAATTCAACAAGGCAGTGAGCGATGGCTATAAATTCATAACTAATAATTTTATCAACAGTTATATTACACATTTTATCTCGGTAAATAATAAATTTCGTTCGCTATTACAGTATTATATTACAAGTTTGCATAAACTTTCAACTCATTATATTTTACGTTAGATTTGTGATCCAGAAAATGTAAATTTTGACTATTGGAATAATTACGGTCTCTTGATTAGGACATTGACAGAAGTCCCTCATATTGCTGAGCAGCACTCTCGACAGTTAGTTCCTTTTTTCTTCAATATGCAGAAACTAAATATAACTTAGCTGCCGAAGACTCTGTTGATGATGTAAGGATTGATAAGGAAAGTCAAGAAACTGAAGTGGCAGCACAAGATAGTAAATCATGCGAAACAATAGAAACTGAATATGAAAAGAAAGATGATCTTGCCAAACAATCCGCAAGGGAAATCAGGTCTAAAATGTTACTTTATTTAAAGTTATTTTCGAAATTCAAGAATCCACGTTCAGTATACAAGTCTACAGAGTTACAAAATATTTATTTGCGGCTATTAATGAGAGGAGACATCAAAATACAGAGTCCTGCATTAGAATGTTTGTTTACGTGGAAGTTCAAAGGCGTCACTCCTTATGAAAATAATCTTCGTAACCTTGTTGATGAAGCAAAGTTTAGGGATGAATTATTAACATTCTCGCTTAATGCAGAAAATGGTTCAATAGAGTTAGAACATAGGGCTGAAATAATGCCTATTATAATACGTATTTTATATGGTCGAGTGATTGCAAGAAGGGGTAAAGCTTCATCAAAGACTGGAATGGGTGCCAGAAGAGTAGCTGTTTTGTCTGCATTAATCAATTGTAATCAATCCGAACTCGAATTTCTTGTTAATTTACTCTTGGAACCTTTTACAGTAATTCGTCAACAACCAGATATTATTGATAATGAATTCAAGTTTGTACCAAATATAACTGTTGATAATATTGTTCCTTATCGAAAACAACTTGGATACCTGAATTTTTTAGAAGATTGCTTGAAACAATTAGGAGCCTACTTATTTCCCTTTATTTCGGATATGCTCAAAGTCGTTTTGTATATGGTTAATAGTGCACAAAAAAACTTGATATCAGAAGATAAAATGCGAAAAGATCAGTTGGATATTAAAACTGATAGTAATATTATACCTGATAACATTGAAACAGCTAATGATGTAAAAGATCGTAACCAACAATTTAAAATTATTAGACAGCTTGGTTTAAAAAGAATTAATGAGTTTTTCAAGATTCGTTCATCTTTTAATTATCAACCCTACATTAATGCAATGTTTAATTCATTTATTTCATTACGAATTCCTAAATTAAACATTGAAAATACACAAGCACCTTCTGCGTTAATGGAATTATTCTCTACATGGGCTTCAAACAGAGACTATTTACTATTTTTAGTTGATTACAACAAAGAAGTGTTACCAAAAATATTCGCATGCCTCTCTGCGAAAAAGGTCCGAGCGTCAGTTGTTTCGATTGTTTTAGATATTATAGAAAATATATTGAAAATTTGTGAAAATGAAATGGAAATTGATGATCTTATTCAGGCAGATAGCACAAATTTGATCACTAAAGTGATACGCCCTCACATTTCTTCTTTGTTAGATAACCTAGAATATGGGTTATTACAACATAGTCAAAATGGTACATTTGGTAAAGATGCATTTTCTAAGCGAGAAATTTCAATCCTTTCACAGATTGCGGCATATGTTAATAATGGAGAACAAGCTAAAAAATTGGTGGATTTATTAATTCCACATCTTCGAAAGACATCTCGATTTGTTACCGAACAAACCAAAACACATATTCTGAAAATCATTAAAAACTTTCTATGCATCATTCCAGGGTTTGAACCGTCCAATGATTTATTTATAAAATATTATGAACAAGTATCTAGAGAGTTTTCGACGCTTCGCTCGCGAGAATGCCGTAATCTATTGGTTGAAGTCCTCGAAGAATTTTCCAAATTAGATAATACGTTACAGGAAGTAGTAGAACTCATTAAAGAACTTAATTCATTTTCGACAATTAGATTAAATGAACCAGATTTTGAAAAGCGTTTAGATGCTTTTAATCGTATTAACCAAGAATCTTATAAAATATTTTCAGCAATGCAATGGTTGCCATTGCTACAAAATTGCATCTTCTTTATTCAAGATCCTGAAGAACTTTCAATTCGAAATAATTCATCTTATTGCATAATTCGGTTTATTGATCGTTTTGTGGAATATCGTAATAATACCAATAATATAGAATTCAATAATGATATTCAAAACAAATTTCAGAATATTTTAATTAAAGTTATTTATCCTGCAATCAAAAAAGGCATGAAGTTATCGATAGAACTAGTTCGTATGGAATTTCTTAATATACTATGTTATGCGGTTAAGAAATGTTCTATGCTGCCTCAATTTGTTGATATGTCCTGTTTACTATTCGATGACGAAGAAGCAAACTTTTTCAATAATATTTATCATCTTCAAATGCATCGTCGCGTACGTGCGATTAAAAGGTTTTCTAACGAATGTTCCATGGGAAAGTTAAAGAGTGCAAGTCTTGTGCAAATATTTTTACCGCTCTTAGAACACTTCATTTTTGAATCAGATCGAATTAATGATCATATGAAACTATTTCAGCAATTGGTGTTATTGCTAGTCAACTTCAATGGGACCAATATTACGCTCTTTTAAAACAGTACATGAAATTTATTTCACGAAAATTAACAATTGAAAAAGTATTAATTAGGACCATTATGACCGTTTTGGATAATTTTCATTTCAATATTTCTGAGAGTATAGTTAGATCTCAGTCATCAAATAAATTAGTTGAACTTGAAGGGAATGATAAAAGGGATGATAAAAGGGATGATAAAAGGGAGACATGCGATGAACCACATTCAAAGGAGATTGACATGATAACTGAAGATGCTGAAGAGGAGGAGGAGGACGATTCAAATAAACAAGATGAGTCATTAAACATTGATGTACCGAATGATGCAATAGCCGAGAAGGTTTTATCTCAACGTATTCACGATGCTATAATAAGTCGAGTACTGCCTGGATTGAAATTATATTTGACCAAATGTGATGACAATAATATTACGGTACGAGTACCTGTGGCATTTGCGATCACAAAATTATTAAAAGCTTTACCTGAGACGTCGCTTCGTCTCAATTTACCAGGATTACTCATTACAATATGTCAAATATTAAGAAGTCGCAGTCAAGATACTCGTGATGTTACAAGAGATACCATAGTTAAAATTTCAAATTTTCTGGGACCTATATATTTTTCATTTATTGTAAAAGAACTACAAGGTGCACTTACACGAGGCTATCAGTTACATATCCTTGGATTTACATTACATTCCCTCTTGTTTAATTTAGCCCCAAACTTAGCGGTCGGAGACATTGATTATTGTCTTCAACTAATTGTGGATATTATTATTAATGATATATTTGGTCATGTTGCAGAAGAGAAAGATACAGAGGAAATAACGGGTAAATTAAAGGAAATGAAAGCTAACAAGGGTTTTGGATCATTTGAGATCCTCGCAAAAATTATCCGGTTTAAGAATATCGGTATCTTGTTGACACCACTTAAAGATATTATGCGAGAAACACAAAGTTTAAAGATTTTGCGAAAAGTTGAAGAGGTATTACAAAAAGTGGCAGTAGGGCTGAATAATAATTCTGAATTTGAGGCCAAAGAAACTATAACATTATGTAAAGGACTTATATCACAGAATCTTGATATATCAAAATCGGAACCAAAGGTTAAGACTGTTAAAACAAATTTGGAGATGAACTTTACGGTGCAATTAAAACGTGACATCACTGAACCCGTTGATCATTTTAACACAAATGCATATCTTTTTGTGCAATTTGGATTAACAATATTTTCATCTGCTCTTAAACACGAAAAGTTTGATACAAAATCTGAGGAA
>CAJVPY010006102.1:0-10826 GCA_910591965.1 Dentiscutata erythropus | reverse complement strand
TACAAATTTTTTTCGACCTTGCTCGTAATTTGTGTTAAGTGATTTTCTATTTCGGAGCTTTTCGGTTAAATATTAGTCATAGGAAAATTGGCGCCTATATATAAGAGGTGATGGCTTTAGGTGAATCCCACTGTATGATTAATGAAGATAAATTAAATATATCATTATATATTTGCAATTGTTGTAATTTTAAATCATGACAATTGCTATGCAAACATATTTTTGCTATACTTAATAAACTTTGTATTAATACTGATATAAAGACCCTAATGACAATTACTTCTTCAAGCAATCTACAAATTCCAATACTGAAGTACTCTCTGATTCTTCCAATAATTTCAGTCCTCTAGATAATGAAAATTTTAAATTTGTAAAGTTACAAGAAAAGCTTTCATTAATTGCTGCAGAATAAAAAGATAAAGAAAGCCAAAAAATTCGCAGCTTATGATTAACACTCAGTTAAACCATTCAAATAGAAAAAACATGACTTGCAAGAATTGATACTATAGTTGATAATAGCATTTTAGAAATATCTAAATTACCACCAAACGTAATAACCAAAAGGCAAAATAGATATTAAACATATTAGCCTATTCCGATAGGAGTATTTGATTCAATAATTGAATAAAAAAAAAATAGTTTCTTGGATAACTTGACTAGTAAAAATCTGCAACAGGTCTTAATCAAATGAATATCTAATTATATAAAATATAATTTGCTCAAATTAGAAATATAATTTGTAAAATTAATATATAATCTTTAAATAAAAAATTATATTTAATTATTAGATACAACAAAAATAAATTCTAGAAATTATAACTAACTCTAATTAGCTAAACTTATTTCATGATCTTGCCGATTATAGATATGTGCTTAAAATTAATTTCATATGAAATAATAATTGATTTTAATAACTTTGTAGCACTATACTATAAAAAGACTAATCAATTGCTATAGTAATTATTATTAAAAAAAGCAATTTACCTAGTGCAGGGTATTAAAAAAAGGAGAAAAAAAAGGAGCAATTTGGCACACATATATATTTTCAATGCATTACTATTGTTTGTAAAAAAATTTACATAGTAAAAGAAAGGTTTTTCAGTACTCACAAGGCCAATTTTGATGTTTTAACCACCATTAGATGTGTTTTGACAAGCTTTACAAAAGTCTCTTAAGTCAGAAAAGTGATTAACTTAGTATAAAAAAAGTTTTAAACTTGTGCAGGCCACATTCGCAACCCTCTAATTTTTATAAGTAATCTGAGTCACATTTTACTATGATCACTCTCTGGCTAACTCATAGATTACCAATTAAGTAAATAAAATTAGGTATTCTAAGTAAAAATATTTAGAACCCCGAAAAACCTCTTAAAAACTAAGATTGAGATCTTATATTAGCTTTATATTATATTATATATAAATAATTCTTAATATCCAAACTTTAACCCTAAACTTTAAAAACAATTATATATGATGCTAAACACTATAGGTATATTTTATAATAATTAATTATATATTATATAAATTTTAAAAAATTCAGCGCTAAATTTTAAATTTAACATTAAAATTTAAAATTTAATGCTAATTTTAAAATTTTAGCACCTTATATATATTCATATTAGAAATAGTAAATACTTCTATTAAGAATAAAATGAAATAAAATAATAAAATAAAATTTTTGTCAATTATCAGAAGTAAATAGAATTTTTAACAAAATAATATAATAATGTACAAATAACCAATTACAATTTAAATTTCACATATTATATATAAAGTTTATATAACTATTAGTAATAAACTATAAATTAATAATATAAAGTATTGTTATAAAGTTCTTAGCAAAATTTATATAAACTGCAATTTACATTTAATAAATTTGTAAAATGCCACCTTTTGCTATTATAGGCAAAAGAATTTTCTAATAATTTTTTCATTAATAATGAAAACTTATGTATAAATTTTGTAGCCGCAATGTTAATTTCTATATGAAAAATTCAATTACTGCTTATATAAACTCTAAAAAACATATACAAAATAAAGAAAAACATTTTGAACCATATTATATAACACTTCAATTCACAATTGACCAAATGCAAATAAAAACCTATTGTATTTGATTTGGTGAATGCATTTGCTACTGTGGATATTCTATTAGAAAAGATCAATAAACTTCAAGAATAGTTATACAAAAATTGCTATAAGAAAGAAATTATACCAAAAGTATATATCTTACAATGTGAATGTTTGTTACAAACATTTGAAAAACATCTTAATCAACTAAGTTTTAATTATTATAGATGAAACAACTAATATTAGAGCTCAAAGTGTAGTTAATATATTTTTTAGTTACAAAGATAACAAAATTAGTTCATGTTGATTATTTAGAGATAGTTAACAATTGTAGTGTAGGTCAACTCATAATTCAAATTTTAGTTCAATAGTCAATTCTTTTTAATTTACTATTATTAATAGTATCTAATTTAGAAAAAAAGTTTTTATGAAATATTGAAACCTATAATGCCACAATTAATACACTTACTATGTTTAGCATATATTATTAACCCTATTGAGTTGGTATTTTAATTTTGTTTTTATACATATATATATTTAATTAATAATAATAATATTAATATTAATTTTTTTTAGAAAAGCATGGTTCTCAACTGAGCACTTTCAAATTATTCATCAGTTACTTGCAAATATTAAACAAACTTTTAGTTTGTATAAAGTAGACATGCATGTTATCTATCATATCTTTATTATTATAGAGTATCTAATCCAACAAACATACCACTGTTTAATGCAACATGATGGAATACTCAATTTCATATAGCATTTCATATGTATCAAAACTTGGACTAAATTCGTGGGTTTTATAATGAAGAAGGTAAAGAAAATTCTACACCAAAAATTATCAAATTAATTCAGATTTTGTTGATCAACAAGTAGATTCTTGTATAGAAATTTATTTGGTATTTATTCAAGAAAATGCAGAGCATTTTGTTGCTGATGTAGATTTTTTTTAACAAGAATCTAAACCAATGTTTCCTTTTATTGAACAGAGACTACAACAACTTGAAGCACAAATAATTGCAGGAACAACAGCAACTAATTTTAGGCCAATAGTAACTGCAGTATTAGAAAAATTAAATACTTCTGCAGCATTATTTGCCCAGTATTTCAGCAAGCATTTAAAGCTGCTTACAAAAAACTTCAAACCCATGTTTTACAACATCCAGCATGTTCTTTGTTCCAAGCAGTTCAAATTTTTGATCTATGGTTTTTATCACTAACAACTGCTAACCGGGATATCTGTTCCTATTAAACTATTAAAGAGCTAGTTAATCCTTCATCATCTCTTCTTAATGAATAGGCAATTTATTGCAATATTAACTTGAGCACTATAGAATTTATAGATCTACGTATGTTTTGGGACAAGGTTGCTTCGCAACTTCCTCTTTTAAAAAAAATTGCCCGCTATTATATCTGGTTACCAATTTCTGCTAGTGTAGTAGAGCGAAGTTTTTCTGCCTATAACAAAATCTTAGATGATTATAAGCACAATTTAAGCACAGAATCGCTTAAATTTCTTACAATGTTATATTTTAACATCACTGCGACTTTTTATAATTGGACCTAAATTAAGAACCCCGAATCATTACTTGATTTTTGTGATTATTATGTATCAATCACATGACGCATCTATCAAAATCTAATAAAACCAATATAATTATTGCGTCTAACCAATCTCCTCACCTCAAAACCAATCTCTATTTTTTAAAAGTTGATCTGTTTTATATATTTATTTATTTATTAAATATTTCAGCTCATATTAACACATCCGTCAAATATGCGTCATAATTTTTAGGGTAATATAAAAAGTCGCCG
Organism: Dentiscutata erythropus; assembly: GCA_910591965.1. Taxonomy (NCBI): domain Eukaryota; kingdom Fungi; phylum Glomeromycota; class Glomeromycetes; order Diversisporales; family Gigasporaceae; genus Dentiscutata; species Dentiscutata erythropus. The sequence continues at coordinate 6,939 of CAJVPY010006102.1, read as the reverse complement.
TAATGACAATCAAAATTAAAAGTTTGATTACATCGCTAAAATAAAAAATAAATAAATTGCTTGCAAATGCTGAATTTAAACATAGTATCACGTGTTAATCTAATAAAATGGAATAAAATGGAATAATTGATGTTAGTATGATAAAAATTTCCAATTTGGTAGTGGAAGTATTCCCTGTCCCTGAATCACATATATATTTCAAATTTCAGTGCTTTGGTGTCTGCACCATAGGAATATCAAAAAAGTGCAAGAGTATCAAAAACGTAAGTTTTGCATCTCTAAGTACGCCTCATCACACAAAAGCACACGACAAATTTTGCGACCACGTAAGCAACATACGGACCGTCTTTCCATCGATCTTCCGTCGCATCAGGTCTACCATGCCTTGGCTCTTGAACGCGATCATAGTGGTCGCAAAGGTATTTTGCTAACTTTCTATGACATTCGTTAACCAAGTTATGAGTTTTATCCAAAATATAATACATCCTTTTTCTTAATATCTGAGATGTATCTTTTCCTTTTATTAATTTTACCTTTGGTCAAGGCATGATCACTTTGATATATATCAGAACGAGGAACATTCTGTGACCATTTACACATTTCGTACGTAAAGAATTCAAGGTGGGCTCACATACTCCTTTCTTAACAAAATCCACCCAATGGTTATAACCCATCATCCAGCGCAATAATATTTTTCGTTGTTTCTCATTCGGATACACCTGAATTATTTTCCTACATTCTTTCATGTTAAACCATGAACTCAGATTCACCTCCACATTTTTCAATAATTTCGTAATTATCTGGTATCCATAACGTAAAGACAACCGATGAGACATGAAAATCATTATCACTTTCGAATTTACGTTTTTTTTTCATTTACAAGCTTCAACTGTATTTGATCTGTCAAATTTATGAATATATATACTGTATATATACGAATATTGTGTCATACAACACAAATTTATAATATGATTCATTACATTCGAATTATTCATAAACATTTCTCATTAAAAAAATATTATGCAAATCAATATTAGGCCATACGTACAAACTTAATAAATAACCCGGCTGGGTCAAATTCTTGCAAAACTTTGAAAAAAAATTTTGACTATATTTACTAAAGGTGCAGATATTTAAAATATGAAAGGTAACTACTTTACTAAAAATATAACGCAATCGACACATTTATCAAATGTGTCGTATAAGTATGTCGTGCAGGTTCCGTATGTAGTATAAATGCCGTATGCCATAAGTGCCGTATGTGTAAGTTCCATATATAGAGTAATGTATGTTATTATGCAAATAAGCTACAAAAAGAATTTTTGATACCTTGGTTCTGGACCGGTTCTTATAAACTTTTACAGTATACCGGCGTTTGAGATTTTAAATTTTTATGCACGTGCGTTACACTCGTTATCCGGACAACGTGTGTAACTCACGTGCATAAAAATTAACGCCGGTCAACAGTTGGAATGCAAAATTCAATATGCCGGATAACTATTAATGTAAAAAAAAATTCACAAATTTAAGTTTGGCTTAAAAAATTTTATAAAGAGTTTTACTAATAAAGTAATGTTATTATATATCTATGTTTTGCTTTTTTTTACGTTAGGATTGTGATAATAATAGATATATAATATGTAATACAGTAACATGATTATTTGAATACGTATTGAATTACGTATCCTCTCTGGGTGAAATTGAGAATTAGGGCTAATAGATTTTTCTGTTCCACTATCTATGATCTCATTGTTTGATCATTGGATTATAATTGAGCGAAATTTGCTTTACAATGACTAGTTTCGGATTAACATTTAATATTAAAAATATTTCACTTTGTGTTTCATCTAATCGGATATCTTAATGATTAATTGAATACATAATTATTATTGTTTATATCATTTGAGTGACGGAAAGGGAAAACCTGTAAATCATTATCATCGCAGTGAAAAGCACCCCTAATTCTTAGAGGGGTAGATATCACTGCAATGATAATTAGTGAAATGGTTTACGGGTTTTCCCTTTCCGTCACTCATTTAATATATACTATAACTATAACTATAATTAGGATTATTTGAACTTTTTCTACATAGTTCAGTAGAATCAATCATAATTACCGTTGCAAATTTATGAAATATTTAGAAATCTGCAAATCATTATTGAGTTAACGAAAGCGCCTTGTAAACTTGATTTACCAATTACGATCAAGTTATCAAGTTTATATTACTATTTTACGCGAAATTATCGGATTGATAAGCAATATGTACAACTTTAGTCGTCCTTATTCACCCTATCTCACAGTCAGGTTAATCCTTTTACTTAGTGTTAGATTGTTTAGGAATGCTCATTTGTTTGTTACACCGATTTTTTATTTGCCAAGAAAAAAAGTAAAAACAAACGAAATTGAAATATGTCCTTATTAGGAATAATTTAGGTTGTAGATGTGGATGCTATAATGTATATAATGCGTAGAACTTTTTTTTCAGCTTTACCAAAAAAATGACCGATCAAGAATTAAGAAGACAAGTAAGTCCTTTACATAAATGAATCATTGTTAATTTGGTTCATTTATAATTTAATAATTTAATATATCTTTAGGGAGGTTCGTTTCTTTTTACCCTAAGCTTAGCCTTCAAGTCCATAGGTATTATTCACTTTTAATTAAATTTCTTCCATTGTCAAATTCACATAATTCCCATTATCTATTAATTATATTTTGGTTTAAAAATTTAGGTGTTATATATGGAGATATTGGTACTTCGCCCTTATATGGTATGTAGGGTCTAATCCTCTTTTAGCAACTGCTTTAATTTATTGCTTATCGTTATGTAAATCACATAGTGTACACCGGAATCTTCACGGAACCACCTACTGACTCTCGAGATGTTTTTGGTATGTTATTTTAACAAATTTAATTTTTTGTTAAATTTTGGTTAATTTTACTTTGTATTGCGTACGTACCTAGGCTCTTTATCTTTGATCGTTTGGTCATTGGTATGTTTTTAGTTTTTCTAAAAAAAGTTTTTAAATAATAATATTGTAAGTGGAAACAGAATTTAGAATTCTTAATTAAACTAGTACTGTAGTATTAAGAGTAGTTTATCATACGTAAATCTATGCTCTAACCTTAATTTACTTAGGAAATTATACATCACTTAAATTCAATTTCCACTTACAACAATTCTCTAATGTTATTGAAAATTAGTTAATATTGAAATTTATTTTTTAGACGATCGTGGTATTGATAAAGTATGTTTTCATAGTACTCCGAGCTGATGATCATGGTGAGGGCGGCACGTTTGCTTTATATTCATTATTAAGTCGGTAAGTTACATATCATATATGTTCTATAAGTCACGTGAGCGCAAATATATATATTTTTTTGTTTATTTTTTTATTTTTTTAGGCATTCTGGTTTATCTGTACGTGGAAATATGAAATCTGATGAAGATTTGACGGTTATAAATTATGAATCAGTTGATGACTCTGAGGGTCCAAACTTTATTAAGCGTAGTATTGGTGTGCAAACTGCTCTGCTTACTGTGGTCCTCGCTGGTTCTTCTTTAGTAATGAGTGATGGCCTTTTGACTCCTGCCATATCTGTAATTTCCGCTGTTGAGGGTATGGCCGTTCCTGCGCCAAGTTTAACTCCCGCAATTGTTCCCATCAGCTGGTAATTTACTTATATATGTATATTATGTTATCTTTATTTGATAAATAATTTATTAAGTAAATTATTTTCTTTATTTTTAAATAAAAAGTGTTATTCTCGTTTTGTTATTTCTATTACAACAATTTGGCACCGGAAAAGTTGGAAATTTATTCGCTCCAATTGTTTCTTTGTGGTTTATTTCTCTCGCTTGCATTGGCATTTGGAATATTTCTCAACATCCTGATATTCTTAGAGCTTACAGTCCTTATTTTGCTTTTGATTATTTTATTAGAAAGAAAGATGCTGGGGTAAAATGCCTACATCTATTAGGTTTATTTAAATATTACTAATTAGTTTATCAAAAAAAAAAAAGAAGCTAATTATCAATTATTATTTTTTCTATTTTTAAAAAGTTTACTGATCTTGGTGGTGTTTTATTGGCCGTCACTGGGTAAAAAATAAATTCTTCACTTAACAATACTTAATAACTTATAAATATGTATCTAACACCATCTTTTCCCTTTGTTACCAAAAGTGTCGAAGCACTATTTGCAGACTTAGGGCATTTTAATCATACAGCCATTCGAATCTCTTTTCCATTTTTTGTTTATATTCCTTTGGTTTTAGCTTATTCTGGCCAAGCTGCTCGTTTGGTTTTAGATCCCACTGTAATCTCCAATACTTTTTGGTTGACCATCCCTTCTGATCCTGCCATTTATTGGATTGTATTTGTTTTAGCTATATTAGCTACTATAATTGCATCTCAGGCTATGATATCTGCTACCTTTTCTTTAATTTACCAATCAATGCAATTAGATTGTTTCCCGAGAGTTAAGGTAATAAATAATTAATACAAATATATAATTCTCATTATTATTATTTAAAATGTCATTTATTTTTATTAAAAAGGTTGTTCATACATCTGAAAAAGTTGAAGGTCAAATTTACATTCCAGAGGTAATTATAAATTTTACTTTCTTTCATATTACTCTTATATTAAATTCCTTTATATTAATTATTTTATTAGATCAATTATTTCTTGATGGTCGCTATCGTGTTTGTTTGTATCGGCTTCCAACATTCCACAAACTTGTACTTTATATTTCTTATTATTATGATATCTCTTTAATTATTTATTTGGTTTATTCTTTTTTATTCACTAATTTCTTTTTATTATTTTATTTTAGGACGATTGCTTATGGTGTAGCTGTTGCATCTGTAATGATTATTACAACAACTCTCTTAACAATCGTAATTCGTGTTGTTTGGCGTCTTCCTATTATTATTTCAATTCTATTTTTTTGTTTTTTTTTCACTGTTGACGCTTCATTTTTGGGTGCAACCTTACTAAAAGTCGTATCTGGTGGTTGGTTTACACTGAGTGTTGCTGCATTTCTTACTATTGTGATGAGTATATGGAGATGGGGTACTGTTCGTGTGCTAGAGCATGAACGTGCACAAACTCCTGATCTTAATAGACTTTTTAAAGATGAAAAAAAAGTGATGAATGAGAAAATTGAAAGTAATATAAACAATGCATCTCATGAAATTATATTAGAAAACAATAATGAGATTATTTTAGAAAGTGGTAATGAAAATATTTTAATTGGTAAGATTATATCATTATTAATACTTTTAATGCTTCAATAGATTTATAAAATGATAACATTGTATAACTTCTTTTATTAGATACCGGAACCCATTTGACACGCTCGCCGGGTATTGGCTTATTCTATAGTGATATTGGCGCCAAGATTCCACTTTCTTTTACTCAATTTGTAAAACACTTTCCAGTCATGTCTCAAAATGTTGTTTTTATCAATATTCGAACTGTAGCTGATCCAAAAGTTGGTGATAATGATCGTTTAAGAGTGAAGAAAGTTAAAAATTGTGAAGGTTGTTATCAAGTAACTGCCAGATATGGTTATACAGAACAAGTCTCACAAGGAAAAGAGTTTCTTATACAATTAGTTGAAGCAATTAGAAATATTGATCCTACTAACAAAAATTTAACTCATGATTTTAATCCTGATAATGGTTCTATTGCATATGTTGTAGGACAACAATATCTTTGTGCTAAGCCTGATACTCCATGGTGGACAAGGATTTTAATTGGTCTTTATATGGTCATATATCTTAATACAAGAAAATTCTATAGTAATTGGGAAATTCCTGTTGAGAATACTATTGAAGTTGGTGTAAAGATTTCGATTTAAGATATTTAAGATATTTAAGATGCGGTTTAGTATGATTAATACAATTTTTGCAATTCTATTAATATAGTGTGCTGTATATTTATTTTACATATCAAAGCAACTGGTTATTTTAGCATCAATCTAATATACATATATAGTCAATATTTTTCAGTTTCAATTATAAAAACACACATAATGCGTTCATGTGCATGATTTTGAGCGTTTGAATGTTATTTTGAGATAGTGATTGGACTCAACTCGTAACTTAAAATAATTCAAGTTTATCATAATTCGAGTGAGATTCGCGAGTCCGCAGTTGTTAGAATTTGATACCAAATCTGCTTTTAGGGTTGTAATTTGAATTTTGTGATTCGAATAATTCGAATTCTCAAAATCGATAATCTGTCAAATCTGATAAAAAATTAGTCTACCAAGTCCGTTTCCATTATATAAATCTAATAGTTTATAATGTTTTCAAATCTGATAACCTTTCAATACTGATACAAAATCTGTCCACCGTGCATATCGGTTTTGGGAGGTTCAACAGTAATTCGAATAAATTGATACTGTATATATATATATGTATATATATATAAAATACATATTATTTTTTAAAAAAAAAACCTATATAATGGATATCATTTTAAAACAAAGTATACATGTACTTATTGTTATAATCTGCTTTCTATAATAGTAAAAAAATTTTATTATATAACTAATAAAGCAAAAAAGTGTTTAATTACCTAAATCATGAGTATAGCATTTTACAGGGGTTTATCCATTTTATGTGCCATCAGAATTTTGCAAGTACAAAAAAATATCAACTGGTTATCACATTGTTTATTTATGTATTTTGCCAATTTTAGAATGCAAACTTTACTTGAAGATTAACTTTGAACTAAAAGAGATATAATTTGGATAAAGAATATTTTTTTTTTCTTAATCCGTATTTCATGAAATTAGGATTGTCATATGAGAAACTGTTTACGAAGCCTAATTTTTTATATAAAAAGTCCTATCCCTTAAACCGTCCATTTTAGCAGGCAAATTTGCCTGCTAAAATTTTTAAGAAGTTTTTAAAAATTGGTTTTG
>CAJVPY010006101.1:0-10828 GCA_910591965.1 Dentiscutata erythropus | reverse complement strand
GACGAAACCATGTGATGCTAATTGTCACGTGGTACAATATATAAAAATCAACAATCTATTTTGATTTTTTATAAGTAATAGCGCGTGATAATTAACATCACATGGTTTCGTCAGGCATCACTATCGGTAACAAAACTGTCGTATCTAAAGTTGCCATCTATCTGAAGTTGCAACTTTAGATATATAAAGTTGACCTGACTAAAATTAAGCCCCTGAAATTAGATCTTTATATATATAATTCTGGTTCGGTGCAACTTTATATCTAAAGTTGCAACTTCAGATAGATAGTAACTTTAGATATGACATAACAGTACAATATTGGGATACACAACTTACTCTTAGCACTCTGGCTAAAGGTAAGACATCGGGGATATCGATCTACCTCCCGATATACATGAGTGTCTAAATTACTCTTAATTTTGACTTTTATTCTGCTGAAATTAAATTCTTTTAATGGCGAAATTAAATTTCATAGTTGCCGAAATTTTTAGTGAAATTATTTGAATTCTTTATGTCAAAATACGCTAGGTAGTATAGTTAGACGACTTGAAATTAAAATCTCGTTTAACGTTATTCCCCCTCCACTTATGGGTCTCCCCCAAAAATTAAACAATCAATAAAGTAAAAAAAAAAAAAAATTAAAAATTAAAAAGTATATGTCGTTCTAGTTGACAGTAAGTCAACAGATCGAAAAGGTGTGATACTAACAATTTAATTGTTAATATTAAATAAGAGTTAAAATGATTATTGAAATGAATTCTGTTTAAGAAAATAAAAATAAATTAAATACTAGTTAATCATCTTTAGGTTCAACTTCAACCTGATTTAGGTTCCGATGAATCTAAATTTGGTTTATTTGAATCTAGTTTAATTTTATTGTTTGTTTATTACTTCCCCTCCCCCATGCAAATTTTTTTTAAAAAATAACGTTAAATGAGGTTTTAATTTCAAGTCGCCTTACTTTGTGGAATTCATATAAAAAAACTAGCAATGTAGAAATGTTTGTCGAAATTTCTTTTTTTAAAAAAATAATTTAGGCACCCATGTATACCTCCTAATATCTTACTACTATGCTGCCAACTAGGGCTGTTAATCGGTCTGTCCGGTCCATCCTGGTTAAAAGACCGCCAGTCTTTTAAAGAATTGGACTAGACTGTGGTCTAGGACCGAATAGGACCGAATATAGCTGGATCGGATGGACTAATGATTAATACAAGGCCATTTTAAATTAATTATTCAGTTAACATCACCTCCCCTCTCTTTGATATCCCCCAGTAAAATGAACATATAAAAAAAGCAAAAATAAAAATAACGCGCTGGGGCGTGTTTCAAATTATTAAGCTTAATTCAGGCCAAAATTCGAATAACTCCCTATGTGCTATTTCGTGGTAATATGACAAATATAAAATAAAAATAATTTAAAATAAAATAAATTAATTCAAAATAAAATAATTTAAAAGATAAAAGTAACCTTATTAAAAATAAAAAAAATAAAAAATAATTAAAAAAAAGAGAAAAAAAATAATAAAATAATTTAAAAAATAAAAGTAACCGAATTAAAAATAAAAAAGTAAAAAAATAATTAGAAAAAAAAAATAAATAATAAAAAATAAAGTCAAAATTTTAGTTCCTACTTGGCTGTCCTCTCATATATGTTTATTTCAGTTTGTAATGAAACAATTCAAAAATATCTGCTGAAAAAAGTTCTTCCGAAGTGTTTTTATTCGATTGTGAAGAGCTAAGAACTAGTATTAATGAGTAAGAAGAAATATTTAAATAAATATTTGCAATTACAAACAATTATTCGAATCGATACTTTTTTTACATTAATTTTTACATTAATTTTTAAGCCATCCGATCAGTGAATTGTTTCATTCAATAAGGGACAAAATTGCATTCGACTAATAGGAACTTGGGGAATTAGTAAATCCAAAATTCTGATCTGTGATCGCTACATACATACTTTAAAAAATGATGCAGATCAGATCACTAGATCACGAGAGTTTTGACTGTAAAAATTGTACGTACAAAGTTCTTTTTCTCGGATGAATGCTCATATAATTTTTTATTAATTAATTATTATTTTTGCTCCTCTCTTTTATAATAGGAATGTAATGTTAACTACTGAATCAAATTTATCTGACCTGATTAGTCGTTATAATATATTTACTACATTAAAAGTAGTTTGTAGATTTTATATGTTCGTTTTATTTGTCCTCCCCCCTCTTCTGGGGTCCGTATTGTTTCACCGACAATCACTTCATAGAAACCACATTTCACAGACAATTATTCATCGACAAATTCATTTTACCGACAGTCTATTTACCGAAGCTTATTTCACCAACAAGTTTTTTTTTATAAATTACACTATAACTCTAACTCTAATGATATTGACCAGAATTACTTTGTCTGTAAAATGAGCTTCGGTGAAATAAACTGTCAGTGAAATGAACTTGTCAGTAAGTAATTGTCAGTGAAATACGATGTCTACGAAGTGATTGTCGGTGAGTTGATGGGATTCCCTCTTCCGAGAGTCCTGGAAAGTGATGTTAACTGAAAAATTAACTTCAAACGACCTGATATTTTTTGCAATAATGATGAAAATAAGTTTATCGGTATAAGAATTTCAACACATTTGCTTTTCAAATTTAAAATATTTGTTTCAATGATATATGAGATGTAATAATTATTTATTAATTAATACATTTGATAATTTAAATTATATATAAATTATGATTTAGAAAATAATATAGAATAGTAATGTAGCAAAATATTCTCTTTATTAAGTTTCAACCATGCTTACTATCTATACTTTTATAATTTACTTCGTCAAATATGAATATTATGGTAAAATTAATTAAGAAGATATTTTTACCGCTTAATATTATTTTAATTTGCTTTATATTTATTAACTTATACTTTCTTATTGTCTTATTGCATATATGTATGAATAAAATTTATCTCATTGAAATCATTAATCGATTACAGAACTTATATGTGGATCGAGCAGATTACACTTAATACAGATTTTGAGCAATATACTGTGTTTTAATATAGGTATTATTTCGGGGCACAAGTTTGAGATAAACTAATAGTTAATTTAGCCAAATGTAAATCATAATTTTTTATCATTAAAAATCCTCGGCTAAATGAATCATTAGCTTGTTTCAAGCTCATGCTCCAAAATAACACCCTAGGCAAATTATAAATCAACTGATTACTCCATTGCTATCATTAATAATTTCTCTATTTATTAATATTAGCAACAACCCGTTCTCATTATATATGTATTATAGTTTAATCTTGTTTAACAAACTAAGGGACAATAACCGCCTTTTTTTTTAAGATTTTAACTAAAAACAGCATTTTATAGTTGTTTTAAAATGCGTATTATCAAGATAATATAAGTTTTACTATCTGCTATAGGACCAACGATCCTTTCGGTCCATCCTAAAATGGACCGGATCGGTTAACAGCCCTACTGCCAACATGCTAGTGAAATTCAGCAAGTATTTGGCGGATCTATGGCAGGCTAATGGGGAAACCCTTCTCCCGGTATGCACCCGATATTCATTGATTTAACCTGTGACTAATTTAGAAAATGTAACTTGCATTATTTTCAATGTGCGTGTAAATTATTGAAATACAAATAGAACTTCTGCAAAAAACTTTGTATCTGAAAACTAAGCTTTCACAAATTTTGTTATGTACAGATTTACAAAAAAATTAAATAATAAATCAAATGAAAAACTTCAAACCTGGTAGCTATAAATGCGGAAATTAAATGTTATTTCTGTATAAAACTACAAATTTTATAAAATTTTTCAGATTTTTTGAAAAATACAGATTTTTTGCAGATTTACATTTACTAAAATTTCTCGATGAGTAGATCAGGATTTTTGAATTCTTTGCGGAACTATGTTGATCTCTAAACCTAAAAGATTACGGAAGATCGTACAATTATATATATATATATATACCATACAAATATACTATACCAGAACGTAGTACGAAGTGTATGCAACTATATATAATATGATAATCCCCAAACCTAATACAGTAATATATGACACCGGATCAGTATGGTACAAATTTTAGAATAAGGTATACCAGGAACGTAGTACGAAGAGTATGGTTTACTGGAAATTCAAGTGTCCGTGTATAAAATCTGAGTATTGATTGGAATATGATTTTCTCGTGACATATTTGTACATGTGCTGAAACTGTATATATGTATGTTTGCTATAAAAAACTTTTTATTAATATGCATGAGTTTAATTCTGTGTTTATTATTTGTAATAGTTTAATTTTCGTGATCGGTTATTAACGTTAATTAAACTCAAAAAAAGTAGATATACTACAATATAACTTGTATTCAGAGTTTTCGTTATATACTATGTGGAATATGCAATTCACCGTATCTGATTGAATAAAAAAAAATTGGTTGTGGCTGGCATTTTGAAAAGGTGCCTAAAAAATGCCCAAAAAAATAGTGGGCTGATCCATTTTTACCTTGCCATGTTATGTCTATAATTGGTTCTTTTCAATGATGCAAGGTAATATAAATAACAAACTATCGAATACTTGAGCCTATGGACTGGCCTGTGGGCTTTTGGGTTCAGCTTATCACCGGATAAAATATAATGTGACTGGCATTTTAGAGAGGCGGCCAGAATTAAATTCCCGCAAAAGCCCGCGGGCTAACTTATTCTGGGCATTACTGAGTGCATAATGTCATTAATTAGCTCTTTAGATATAAATATTATTATATTATTATAAATCTTGTTAGTCGTAGCTATTACCCGATGTAAGAAGTGGTGAGGAAATTAGTAAACTCTTAATTTTAGAGTAACTCCGTAAATCCGCTGATATGCAATAAGTTAAGATTGCTTTCCATAATTTCAGCATGTGATGTTTTATTTATGCAGTTTTGGGAATTCTTTTAATCGCCATTTTTCATGATTTTTTAAATACAACCATTGCTCAATAAGTAAAAAAAAAAAATTTTAAGCGCAATTAAGCTTGAACAGCGCTTCGATGCAATGTATTCACCAGATACCTTCTACAATCGATTGAAATTGTGATATTCAAAACTACTAAAATTACCCAAAAAAGTAATTCAGCATAATACCAAACGCTTACGATTCTCCTAGAACGCTAACTAGCTAACTAACTAATAACTGATTCCATAATTATAGTTAGTTGAGACACTTAAAAGATTTAGTTTTGATTTTCTAACAAAGTACTGTAATTAAATCTTTTGGTCCTTAATACATATATTACTCAAGATGTTTCTTCATAAAATTATCGAAGCCCTTAGTATTACAGATTATTTCCTCTTCCTCGTCTTAATTCTTGCTACCTATGTTTTTAACTTTTATTATAAATATTTAACTCGCCCTAATCCACTCCCGGGTCCGTTGCCTTTACCATTAATTGGAAATGCTCATAACATTGCTTACGATATAAAACTGTTTTATGAAAACTGTCATTTAAAATATGGAGATATCTGTGAAATAACGTTTAATGGAGATAGATGTATCATTCTCTCACGGCCAGAATATATTGAAAAACTTATGTCTCCGATATGTGTAAGAAGGTTTCCATATTCACAAGGTCTAGATGAACTTGGATTTTACGGACATGGGATCTTTGCAAATGAAAATTATAAGAGTTGGAAATATAATAAACAGTTTTTTGCTCAAGCATTATTTGCACCTAAATTTATGGATGGTGCTGTAAATTCTACAAATAAATTATTTGAAGAATTAAGCGGATACTGGCAATCTCTTGGAAAACAAAATATTTCAAATGATAATAATGATAGTAATGATAATTGGACATTGGAAACTGACTTCTCTGCATGGTTTCATGCATTTTCAAATGATATTATTTCAATCATGACCACTGGTGAACGTACATATTCAATTGCCTCCTACTATAACATGCAAAGTACTGTCAAATCTGAGCATACTGATGCGTTAGTCGAAGATGGGAATAAATTCGTCAATGCATTAGTAAAGCATATCGAGGGTATAGCGTTATTCGTGATTCTTGGCCCATTTATGAGGCATTATGTTCCAATAATTAGAGATAAAGCAAATTCTTATTTAAGAAACCGCGACTATTTGTATGATAAATTGGATCACATAACAAAAAAGAGAAGAAATGAAATTGAAGAAGTACTAGTGGCTATAGAAATGAGAACCGATATGCTAACTTCATTAATTATTGCAAACACTGAAAAGGATACTGCTAATGTAAAAACTGTAGGTGGTGAAGCTTTTGAGCCTATGACTGATGAAGAGATCAGAGGTAATTTGGTAGATGCATTCGCAGGTGGAACAGATAGTGTAAGTAATACGTATCTTCCTTATCTAATTGCTTATAATTTACTTTTTATTATTTACTTATTTATTGATATCATACTTAGACTGCTTACACTTTTTGTTATGTAACCTACTATCTTTGTAAACATCCAAATGTAAAACAAAAAATGATTTCGGAAATTGACTCTGTCTTTTCTAATAAATCTTACCTAACAAGTGATGATCTTTTAAAGCTAAAATATTGTGAAGCCATAATCAAAGAAACTAGTCGTGTTATACCAACAATAAATTCTGCAACTCGCTATATTACTGAAGAATGCGAAATTGCAGGATACAAATGGGCTTCTGGTACATTGTTTCACTTAAATTTTATAGGAATACATGGTCATCCTGAAGTTTGGCCTAATCCTGAAGTCTTTGATCCAGATAGATTTTATAATATAGATCAAGGTAATGATAAAAAATTAGAAAATAAAAATTCATTGCTGATTTTTGGTGGAGGTCCACGAATCTGTCCTGGAAGGAAGCTGGCAATGGTTGAGCTAGTTTTATTGATGGCATCAGTTTACAGATATTATAATGTTGAGTTGGTGAATATGCACGAACCATTGAAAATTGTTACTATGTCGAGTAATAAAATTAATGAATTGAAAGTTAGAGTTACTCCTCGAATTAATTAAATTTAGTTTTACTTAGTTTCTTAAATTTATATACCATGATCGAGTTTTATTTTATCCTTTTCCTTTATTTTGAGTGCAATGTTTAAATTCATATTTAAAATTGTTTTCGAATGAATTCAATTTGTTATTTAATGTTCTCAAGAAATTTTTAATACTTAATTATAGAGTACATTAGTTTCTTTTAGTAATGTCATAATTCTTAAAGCATTCTCAAATTAATACAAAAAAATGCCAATAAAGATCTATTTAGATAATATCACTGGAAACCTGATTTTAATACTATATTATTTTGGTGTGGAATGATTCTTATGCCCTGAGATTTATTATTAATTATTAATACTAGTGTTGGAAATCTGGTTTGAGATTTAGGCCATATAAATTTAATTGTTTGGTTCTTATAACATATAACAAAAAAAATGACGCGCCGCCCAGACTTTTATTTAAAAAATTTTAAATTTTTTTTAAATTATAAAATTAAAGTTTTATTTTTATAAAGCTATGACCCGGAAATGCATAATAAAATTTTGGTCAAATCTATAACGATAATATAAGAATCCCTGTTTTATTTTGGGTTAAGCCGGTTTGTAAATAAAAAATAAAATCGGTTCCAACTAGGCATGAGACTGGACGGGATGTTAGATTAATTAAATATAAATTATTATTGTAGACACCATTCAAATTATTAGTTTATCACTCGTTTTATTACATAAATGCTAGAGATATGATCCGTTATCCATTTTCCTATTTAAGTATTCTTTATAATTATTTTGTTATAAAATTAATAAAATTAAATAGAGGATTTCCGGATCACATCTCTAACTCTAAATAAGTATTCAAACCTGTCAATTATTATTAGAACTTGTGATGGCAAGCACATGAATTTTGAGAATCATGCACATAATTTTGTAAGTATATTTTAATGCACCTTGTACTGTAAGTTTATCTAGTCAATCTGTTTTTTCTAAATTCAATATAGTCGACCTTCAATAAATGCTTATAAAATATTCATCATGGATAACAATCTACATATAGTATTAAACAATATAAATTATGTGCACTTATCACTATAGGGAAAGTGCATGTGAAGTGCACTTTATAGTATGTACGTACGTACGCATATGGAGTATTGACTGTATATCGCAATAGTAAATTATGTGCTACATTAGGATGTGCGTTAATTCGGGACGCCTATGAGCGCCAATTCGAGACCATATAAGTTGTTTTTGAAGGACCCGATTTTCAAAATAACGTCCACGAGCATTATTTCACTCATACGGTATTTTAAAAACATACCATACTTATCTTGTTATCAATATTGTGAAATTTGTGGATCAAAAGAAGAAATCGCTACTACAACTTATATGATCTGCCGTCATGACATTCAAAATGAAGAATAACACCCACATTTTCCATCGTGAGGAAATAAAGCCAGTAGATCTCCGGTTATATAAGGTCCCTTAGGGCCCTTATATAGCCAGCATGCCCGTGTTTTGCGTTGGTTGATTATCCACCATCCCAAATGTTCTGATATTCCTCTATCTTTTCTTTAACTTTGACTTAATGCTGCCTGAATTTACGATTAATTCCAATCTAATTCCACAACTTATCAAAAGTTTTGGTCAATTTACTCGTTAACTCACAGTATCCAGTTGGTCTCGCCTTACATCACTAATTAATTAAATTCACTACAACATTACATTATCGATGATCAGGTCACACAACCAACCCTTGCCTTATTTAACCCCGGCGGTTATCCATGTGCTACCAATTATACCCGACATCACGGACACATACCAATTCACGTGACTTTGCACGTACCGAATATCTTAAGTTTTGAACAAATTTTATCAACAACTGTCTGGTTGAATTCGACGAAAATTTTTTTAAATAAATTATAAGAATTAGCAGAATTTATTTAAAAAAATTATTGTATTCCGTTCCTGTATAATCTCCGTACTTCATACTACGTTTCTGGTATACCTTATTCTAAAATTTGTACTGGTGTAGGGCTCCTCATTTCTGCGGCAACTGACCCCAAATCCGTATGCGTTGACTGTTCAATTATGCGAAATTATGCGATAAATTTTCGACAAATGATGCGAATTTGATAGAAATATGCGTCTATAAATAGAAATATGTGATCACTTTAAAATTCTGAAATACACTGTTATTTGAACATTTTCTTTAAAAATATATAAAAAAAAAGTATATACATATCTGATATGAATTTTTTTTTTAAAAAAAAAAAGGAAAAAATTTTCATTTAACCTACAATAAATTCCCCATTCTTGAATATGGGTGATTTAAATTCATGCCGAATATAAATAATGCTTTGGGCAAAATTAGCCCTGATATGCAAGATATGTAATCGCAAATTTGCAATTGCAAATTTGTGCTAGCCCTAATCCGATGTCATATGTATTAGGTTTAAAACTTATCGTTGTATTCTATTGTATATTTGATATATATAATTTTTTAAAATAGGTGCCTTTACCATTCATATATTACTGTATTAGGTTTAGAGATCATCATTATAATATACAGTATTTATATGGTATAATTTTTAAAATAGGTACGTACGTACGTAATAGTAACCATACAATTTTGGTTACCCCATATTATTATACGATCTTCCGTAATCACATTTTTGATTATTATTATCCCAATCTTTTAGGTTTAGAGATCAGCGCAGATTTCAAAAATTCTATCTTAAAATATTACCAGAAAAATAAGCTTTTTTTGTTTTAGCAAAGAATTTTCTTTCGAGATTTTAATCTTGATCTACTTGTCAGTTGATTTAAATGATGCTATAACAAAATTTGTGAAAGCTTATTTTCAGACATACGCACATTTAAAATAACACAAGTTACATTTTCTACGAAAATTTTAAATCTTAATTTAAGATTGTATAATATATTTATGGCATTCATATTATCAGTAAAAAATCAAAAATAAATAATAAAATTGTTATTTCCGATTGATGAACCAGAGAAGAAAATGATACTTCGGGCTTTCAGTTTTATAATTTATTATTAATCGAATTTACCCTTTAGAAATTCTTTATAGTAACATCAAAGACATGTAATCACGAGCTAAATTTGATAAATAATAAATGATAAACATGAAAGACCGAAGTTTCATTTTTTTATCTCCGTGTGTTACTTTTATTTATTCATTTTGTTTTATTTCCAATTAGCTAACTTATCTTATGTCATACTACTATACATATATTAATGGCACTTATATTATTAATAATAAAAATTAAAAAATTTTAAATAAATATAAAATTGTTATTTTCGATTGAAGAACTACGATAAATGAGTGAAGTAAATGATACTCCAGACTTTCAGCTTTATAATCTATTTTTAACCGGATTTGCCCCTTAAAAATCCTAACAGTTACATCCTATGACATGTAATCACAGATTTTTCACGAGCTTAATTTGATATTAAACATACATAAATCAATTTGCTAATGTACGTACTAAAATTTGTATTTGCTTTAAGATTCAAAATGCAAATTTATCATTATTTGTTGCTTAAAGATTAACAAACTAGGTAGTATCACTTTGCTAGAAAATAGTTACTGTATAACTTGCAAATAGTTTTTGGAATTTATCGTTAGTGATTGATAATGCTGTAATGATAACTGATAACGATAATTGATAATCTGCTAATTTACTAACGTGAAAATAGTTATTTTTGAGACTGAGGACTGACCGAACGGACCGATAGGTATATTGTAGGGATGGCAAATGTTTTAAAACACGATCTTAAAAATCTCGATTGTTTGATTTTTAATTGTTTAAAAATGTTTTAA
>CAJVPY010006100.1:0-10829 GCA_910591965.1 Dentiscutata erythropus | reverse complement strand
AGGAGTGTCAATGTATGAATGAAATGAACTATCTCATTCATACATAGCAATAATTTGAGCAACACAAAACATACTTTCAAATTTAATTATTACAAAAGACCTAATTCATAATAGAAAAAGAGCTATATTATTGCATAAATAATTCTCTAAAAAAACAAAAATTATATAATTAAAAAATAAATAAAACTGATTTTTAAATATATTAAATAAAAATAAATTACCTAAATGATTTTTTTCAACTACATTATTATTATTATTTCTACTTGATTTCCATCTGTTTTCTCGTAATTTAGTTAAAATAAAATTATTTTTTGTCAGATGTGATACTAAACTTCTAGCTTTATTAATATTAAACCCATTTAGAAAGCTTCTTTCGTTATTGTTTTTAGAAGAAAATTTAATTTGTTCAAGATTTTTTTCTGAATAAGCATCATGATATTGGCGTAAGTTTAACAAGAATTTAATATTTAATGACTTATTATCCAAAATAAACTTAGATCTAGAATCTATAAAGATAAAATTCTAAATTATTTATATAAAAAATAAAACTTAATATTAAAGAAATTAATTATTTACCACTTGGAAACCATAGAATATCAGGTAATTTTTGAATCCATTCTATAAGTACTTTACAAGCCCCATAAAGCTTTTCTAATGAAAGTTCAGGTTCTAAATCTAAATTAATTTCTTGGGTTCTATTTATTTCAGATATTGCATTGTTTATACAATAAGAAACAGATAAACTATTATCTATATTATATTCATTATTATTAGCTGTTTCAAGATTTAAGGGTAGGGTGAACGTCGATCATTTTTACTAGTAATCACGTTACTAATTTTTTTACAATAACATTCAATTGAAATCAGGTGATAATCATATGATATTTATATTGTGTAACTTAGGCAAATTTCGATCAACTTAGGAAGAATTAATGATATATACAAGTATGTTTTCTTTAAATAATACAGGGGTTCAAATTATTATAATTAGAATTAGAGGGTCTAATATATCTACCCCAAAACTTTTATAAAAATTGATTATATTTTTAAAAACTTTTATATGTAACATGTGTTCGATTTTTGTGTAATATTTTTTTGGTTGATCTATTTATATTAGAAATGATCTACATTCACCCTACCCTTAAATTTTCATTCCAAAAATCTTCAAGTTGCGAAGTAGAAATTTTCTTGTAGATATTAAAATAATAGGCATTGCTAGGTATAGAATTTATTTCTAAATGCCTCACTAAATGAATGGCTCTTTCATAACCAATATTAATTGCATCATCAATATCAATATTAGAAGGCCAATAGTATAAATGCTTAAAATCATTATCCAAAAGGTTAATTTCTTCATATTCATTAAAACCGTAACCTAGAACAAGTTGAATAAGTTTCAAATCAAATAAGTAATAATAGTATATGCACCATAAATAGAGTGGTTGGCAAGCTGGTGAGGTGAGCTTTTTTTTAGCTTGCCAAATAGTAGCAAGAGTCTTGCTACTATTTGGCGAGATAAAAAAAGCTCGCCTCATCAGCTTGCCAACCACCCTAACTATAAGGCTATGGCAAAAACCCGTATAAGTAATTTATTTTATATTTACTCTCATGCATTGTTTTTTCTTTTCTAAATAATAAATGATCCAATTGGATAGATCTAAAATACTGACTTATCTTCAGAACTATTTGTAAAATTTCTAAAAAGGTAAAGTTGGGTTGAAACTAATGGGCAACTCCAAAAATATGTTCACAAGATTCAGTGCCATACTTCCATGGTAGTAAAAGTATATCCTCATAATAATTTCTATAAATCTTAATTAAAAGAATTAAAACTAATCATAATATTAAAAGTTTGTATTGCTAAGAAGTTTTTTGAAACTGATACATATAAAGAATAAGAATCACTAAAGGTTTCAATATGATATCTCTATAGGTATAAAAAAAAGTATGCTATTATAGCCATTTTAATTCTTTCATAATGTGTAATATTGTGGTTAAGATAACTATCAATAAGTTCACCTGAAATAAATCGAAACTAGTTAGGGTGGTGACATTTATTACGTAATATTCTAGGGGAGGTGGGGTCAGGCAAATTCTTACATTACCTTATGTATTATATATAATATATATATATAATTTAAAAGATTAAAACAGGGCACCACCAGTGCCTCTACTTTAAATAAAATTGTTGGAATATTAATGTTTGCATTTTTAAAAATATATTAAGAATAGTGTTGTTTTTGATTAGGATTTATATTTGTTTTGTTATTATAATGATTTTTGTATGGGATGTGAAAAATAGAAAAGTTTTATTTGCATGTAATATGTATTAAAAAGTATTTATTTATAAGTTTTTTTTAAATGTTTGAAATTGAATTAATTTTTTGAAATTTTCTGAGTAATTTTAGGATTTTTTTTATTAGATAATATGTTTTGGTTGTATGTTAGCTTGGTGATTAATTAATATAGTCTTTAAGAGTTATAATTGAGATAAGTTTAAGTTTGTAAAAGTGGTAGTCGAGTATTAATATTATTAAGTTAATAAATAAATATGTATTTTTTTTTATTGAGGTATTTTTTATGTAATATTTTTGGAGCTTGTTTAGTATTGTGAAAGTATTAGTTGAATATTAATAAATAAATGATTTTAGTGGTTTTTTTTTTTGAGGTATTTTATGTAAAACTTTTGTGATTATATTTGTTGTGTTGATATAATTTTTTCGTGTTGTAAGTGTACAGTCTTTGTCAGTATTATAGTTAATTTGTTAGTATTAACAAATTTGTATTTGTGAGCATATTATAGTGTTTAAATTGTGTGAGTAGGTTTTAATGTAGTAACTTTGAAGTTTAATTTGGTTTATTAAATTCTGTAAAATATGTTGTTTATAGTTAATGTTTGGGCATAATTTTAATTGTTTATTTTCGTTTGAATGCTTATTTTGTAGTAGTTTTTATTTTATTGTTTATTGTAGTTTATATATTTAATTGTTTAATTTTTTATTTGATAGTTTATTTGTTATAGCTAATGGAATTCTATAACTAATAATTTTGAGAGTTTGAGTTTTATATTTTTCTTTGTTATTGAATTAGTTCCTTATAAACTATGTTAATTGTTTTTTTTTCCATGTTATTTTCTGAAAGTAAAATTAAAGCATGATTTCTATTTTTTACTCGTGATATAGCAGTATATAGTTGACCATGTGCAAATACATGAGATTTGAGATCTATTACAATTCGGTCTAATGTGAGTCCTTGACTACTATTAAAGGTTGCTAAATATGCTAAATATAATAGAAATTGTTTTCTGTATATTGTCTATGAGCAGTAATTGGGTTGGAAATAAAAGTTGATTCTTGGAATGAGATGAGTCTCTATATTGTTGGTAAAGTTATTGGTTTCGAGAACTTTTACTTCAATTAATTGTTGACCTAATTTAGTTATTATAACTCATTTGTTTTAACTAATCCTTTGTCTATTGAGATATTGCACATTATTGAACATATAGATCTGACTTTTAGATGAATTTCATAATTGGGTATTCCAGGGTATGTTATTTGTGCTAGGTAGTCAGGTGTGGTAGTTGGATAATTATTTATTATTTCATCATTTTCTTTAACACAGTCACAACTAAAATAGGTATGAGTTGTTTCTGTTAGTTTGTTTAGTATTTGGTTGTTAAATTCATCGACAAATATGTTTCGGGGGCTTAAGAAAGCTTTTTTTTGTAAAGTTTCATAGTTCATAAGTATGTTTGTTGGATAGAGAAAATTTATTGTTTCTTCTATGTTTTTGTAGTTTTAAAAATATTTAAAGATATCTCTTGATTATTATAATCTTCACCAATGCTGTCAATAAGTTTAGCAAATTCAGAATCATTTGCATTGCGCATTGGTTAGTTTAGTGTATGTACTTTAAAATATTTTCACAGATATAAAGTTTTATTGATGCATTTATTGTAGTGCTTTTTCCTGCTCCTTTGACTACTGGAGCAACTTGTCTGAAGTCTCCTACACCTATAAAGAGTTTTCCACCAAATGGTTGTTCTTTTTGGCAAATTTGACAGAGGAGATAGTCTACACATTCTAGTATAGCTTTGTTTATCATAGGAAGTTCATCCCATTCAATTAGTTTTGCTGTACGAATTAATTCTACACGAGAACTGTTGAGTTTGATATTTGATTTTAGGTTTGTGTTGTTTTTTTCTATTGGTATATGAAATAATGAATAAGCAGTACGACCACCTTCATATAGAAGGGCAGCTAAAGCTGTTATACCACATAATAAAATAATTTCTTTTTTGGCACGAATTGTATAACATATTACTTTAATTAGGAATGTTTTATTTCGTCCTGCTTTACTATCTAAAAATTTGGGAAATTCTTTTTCTGGTGTGAGTTCATTTTGTTCTTTCTATGATATGTATTTTATTACTTGTTTATAAAATGTTTTTTGTTCTTGATTTATTTTATTGTAAAGTTCTTTGGCTAGTTGATCATATTGAGTATAATTTGAATAACGTTGATATTCTGCTATTATATTGTTGGCAATTGAATCATTGTTGTGTGAGTTTTGTTGATTATCTGATATATAATTTTTTTTGAATTGTCACCATAATTCTAATGCAGAAGTTCCATCTAATACTAATTGTACAAATAGAAATTGTAATTGAGCTGGGGTATAAAAGTTATCAATAGCTTCTTTCATTGTAAGGATTCCTTCATCCACATTTGTGAATAATCCTATTTCATGAGCTGCTTCTTGATAAGTTTTATAGTTATTTCCATTTACTATTTTAAGTTCATTCCATGTTCTAGCAGCTCGATATATTAGTATACTTCTTAGATAAAATATTTTACCAGCTCTAGAGGTAATCAGAGCTATTCTAGTAATCTTATTTGCTGTTTGTTTTCGTACAATTTTTTTTGGTACTCCAGGATATTCTTGTTCAATAAAATCTTCATTGTGTATATCGTTTTGTTT
The DNA here is from genome assembly GCA_910591965.1 of Dentiscutata erythropus. NCBI lineage: Eukaryota > Fungi > Glomeromycota > Glomeromycetes > Diversisporales > Gigasporaceae > Dentiscutata > Dentiscutata erythropus. The sequence continues at coordinate 5,849 of CAJVPY010006100.1, read as the reverse complement.
AAAAGAGTATAATATATAGTTTTCATAGTATTCATTATATTTTAAATTGTCAAATAAAGAATCGAGGGGGCGTAAAAAATAACAGTTTAGTAGTAAAACTGATGATGAATTATTTTGTAAGTGTGTGTATTGAGATATATTGTTGTTCAAAAGGTGTATTAGAAGAATTTGTACTAATGGATCCAATAAAGTTATAGGATAATGGAATATTCTCCATGCAGCTTCTGGTGCTGATAAGTATTTTCCATTAATATAATCTTTAAATTCATTAATAGGTTTTATTGATGATTGATTTTTATTTTGTGAATTATTATTTTTTGTTGCTTCAAAAGTATTGTTATTAGAATTTTCTAAGTTTGTAGTATTTATATTGTATTTAACATAATCGGGACCTTTAAAAAGGTATTTATATAGATACATAAATAAATGAACTGTGGAAGCAATTTCAAAGTTAATATAGCATTCCAATTTTTGTAATAGCATTGGATTATAGAGTATAATTCATACATCATTTTGTGTTCTACGACGATATTATACGAAGCCCTTTTCATTAATATAAGTTTCTGGTATTATAGGTTTGGGATATTGGTAAATGCATTTACCATTACGAAGGCAACGTGGTGTATGTTGTAGTTTATGTATCATATATTTTTCAACTAGTTTTTTTAATTGTAAATTTTGTTCTGGTAATTCTGCTAATATAATTTTGTCTATTTGATCTATTGGAAGTTCTAGATGTACTTGTACTACTATATGGGCATGAGGATAATCACGTTTTTGGAATTCAATAACTTCAATAATATAAATTATTTGTCCAAAATATGTTTGTAATAATTCCTTTAATTTTTTTAGTCTAGAATGAAATGCACGTACAATTATTGAAATAATTTCTAATACATTTTGCCCTGGTCATAGTCAGGAACGAATTTCTTCCCAATTTGGGTTTGTTGTTATTGTTATAAAAAAACTTGGTTTTCCTCGGCAGTGAGCAAGTGCAAGAGCATTTGCAACATGGGATGAGTACCATCTTTTAGATCCTAAAAAGGATGCAGGAAAATGTAGATTTCTTTCTTCATTTTTACTATCTTCATTTTCAAAATCTTCCTCAATCATTATATTATTTTGTTCTTGCATTGTTTTTTTGTAAAGTTTCTTTTTTTCTCTTAATATATAATTTAAACGTTCTTCTTCTACACATGAGTACATATCAACTAAATATTCAGAAGTTAATTTTCCGAATATTAGAAATCATTGTTCTTGCAACAAACAACATCGATACAAATCAATTTAAGATATATTGTACTGATTTTTTGAATACTATCCTGGAGTACCATGTAGAAATAATAATGAATACTGTAGAGATTCATATTGTGAACTAAGTATATTTATAAATTTAGGTGTAGTATCTATACGGTGCCAAATTGTAATACTTCATGGATATATATTCACAGTATTATTAGCATGTATAATTGCTGCAACTTCTCCTGTTGAAGTATCTTCACGCAGTTCAAGTATAGCATCTTGTGAAGGTTCATTTTGAAATATTTGTAAAAAATATATATATGGATTAATTTGGATTAATATTGAGCAAATTGTTGAGATCCACTCATTAGGTACTTTATGTTTTTGTGCTGTTGTGTATCGCTCTTGTTCATCATAAATGTACCAATGCATTGAATGATTTGGAGTATCTAAGGGTAAAATGTGATGGTAGGTTCGCCCAGTTATGCAAACTGAAGATGGTGCAGGTAGATTTATAAATTGACCTTGTGTTCCAATTGCAGTAAATGAGAAAAGGGTATTAAGCTTTCGTGAAAGATTGCTACTATTTGAGTTATCTATTATTGTATTAATATTAATTGGATAGTATGGTAAGGGGGTAAAATACGTTTTCCATAGTTACAACAGAATTCAGATAGTTCACCCATGAGTAATTCTGTTGAACAATATGAACATCTTCGGTTCCATGAAAAAGTAAGTGGTGTCAAAGTTTTTTCATTTAATGTAGATTGTATATCTCACTATAAAATGCTTTTTGTTCATGTAGTATTTTCATGTTCAGGTTTATTGTTTTGTTGTCATTTTTTTGTATGATATTGACGTTTGTAATCTGTAATCCATTGTTTATTGTGAAGTTTTTGCTGCTTTGGCATTTTGATTTATTTTTTTGAGTTTATTAATTTTAAGAAGTAAATTTTTTTTTCTTGTTGTGTTTATAGTTTATTGTTATCTTTATTTATTTATTATTTATTTTATTGTATTACTTTGTTGATTATTAATATATTGTTTTTGTTATTTATAGAAAGTAATATAATATGTTTTATTTTGTATTATATATTTATCTTGTAGCGATAGTTAGTATTTAGTAGTTTTGATATGTTGTAATTTTTATATCATTTATAATTCATATTATTTTTTATTTTTTAGTATTTGTTACATTAATGACCAAACTCTAATATATTGTATTTGAAATGTATTAGATTTTGAAGGTTAGTAATTTTATTGTGAATTTAGTTTATAATATCATGTATGCATATGGTGATTAGGGTAATAGATATTAATCAAATAAATCAGTGATCTAATATATGTAATTTGTATGTCATAAAAGCGTAGTTTATTATAGTTGTATATAATTTGCATTAGAAATGTAGTCATTGATTATTGTTTGATGAAATTTATTTGTAGTCAAATATTAATTTGATATTATTTGAGATGAAGGTTCTTTCTTTTCGAAATAAAAGAAGCTTTTCCATAATTTAGTAATTTGATTAGTTGTAATTTTTACAGTATTTTAATTCATATTACTTTTTATTTTTTTGTATTATAATTATTGATTTATTTTGTAGTGATAATTTATACTTAGTGGATTTGATATGTTGTAATTTTTATGTCATTTTAATTCGTATTACTTTTTATTTTTTAGTTTCATATTAATTATTTTGTGGTGATAATTAATGCTTAGTGAATTTTATATGTTGTAATTTTTATATCATTTTCAGCTTTATTATATTTGAAATGTGTTGGGTTTTGAAGGTTAGCAATTTTATTGTGAATTCAGTTCACAATATCATGTGTGTATGTAGAAATAAATCGGTAATCTAATGTATGAAGTTTATTTGTAATTTGTATGTTATAAAAGCATAGTTTATCATAGTTGTATATAATTTATATTAGAAATATAATCGTTAATCATGGTTTGATAAAACCTATTTGTAGTCAAATAGTAATTTGACATTATTAAAGAAGATTCTTTTTTTTCGAACTAAAAGAAGCTTTTCTATAATTTGATAAGTTATAATTTTTACATCATTTTAATTCATATTTTTTTAGTATTATATCAGTTATTGATTTATTTTGTAGTGATAATTTATGCTTAGCGGATTTGATATGTTGTAATTTTTATATTATTTTTAATTTATATTATTTTTTATTTTTTAGTTTATGTTAATTATTTTGTAGTGATAATTAATGCTTAGTAGATTTTATTTGTTGTAATTTTTATATCATTTTCAGCTTATATTACTTTTTATTATTGCTGATTTTATATTTGTAATATTTGTTCTAGGAAGAATTTTTCTAGTATGGTTTAATAATTATTAATTATTAATTAATAGTTATTTATTATTTGCAGTGCAGTTAATAAATATTATAGTATATAAAAAATAAGAAAGTTGTGGTAAGAATTTATTATTATTAATTTTAAAATTTCGTACTTGATAAAAGAAGTTTATATCTATTTTTCCGCTATTTGTATTAAATCTAAAGAATTTCTATATATAGTTTAATCACACAATAAAATTTTTAATTTTATACAGTTTATACATATTTGTTTGTTATTTAGCTTTTTATGGTAATTTTTTTCGTTTTGCCAGATGTAGGTTATTTCTAGTTAGAATTATGAGCATATTATTATATAATTTTTATAAATTTAATTATTATGATTATTAATAATTTAATTTTAAGTAATAATTGTATTATTAAGCATTTAGTTATTATAGTATGAAATAGAGAAAAATGATTTTTATTTATGCTAAAATGTTTTTTTTTACTTTTTTTTATTTTTTTTTTAAATTTTTAAAAATAGATATATATAGATATAGTTAAATTATAACTATAAGAGTTCGTATATATGTTGAATCAAAATATATACAATGTTAATATTATATATTCTAATATATATACATATGTATTATATATATATATATAATATATACTGTCTTCCTCCTATATAGTCACCTCCTATATAATCACATCATAGTAAACCCTTTTTATAATCACGCCAAGGCCTGCAACACTTTACTAATAAACTTATAAAAAAATACTTCCTTATAAGCACATCATAGTAAAAACCTTTACACAATCACACAATTTGCATGATACGGACTGTGTGATTATAGAGGAGGACGACTGTATATAATTTTAATATATATATTATTTAATTATTTTTACTGTTAGTAGTTTTTGTTTGGTTTTGAGATCGTAATGCACTTTGTAATGATCGATTTATTTGTTTTTTTCCTTCGACATTGTTGTATATAGTATCTTTTTGATTATTGTTTTTTTTTTTGATTTTTTTTTTTTTTTTTTTTTATAATTCGGCAGTCTTGCCTTCACTTTATTAGGCTTTGTAATAATTATTTAAACTATTAAAATTTTCTGGAGAGTTATTCTCTCCAGTACCTAAATTACAAATAAAGACTCGCCCGGTTGCTCATTGAGTACCTATGTGCAACCTGCTATAGTAAGAATTGCCTCTGTATTACCTTATCCTGCAATTGGCTTCGATAATATGTCAACAGCTGGTTCTTACTGCCTGTCAAGACTATATATCCGTTTTCCACCAATCTGAATGTTGTCCTTCTACAATCCACCTTGCCATTTCTTTCTTGGTTATTTCTAGAGCTGACAACCACTTTTTATTCTCATTTTCATCTTTCTTTCTTTTAATGTTATACCTATCTAGTGGTTTCTTCTTTTTCTTCTTCTTCTTTCTTGTTTTTTCATGAAATCTTCTTTTATCTTTTGGCGCAATTCCATTTTCCATCTCCCATTTCTGTACTAATTTGCATCTTGAAACCCAAATTCTCTCGTATACTTCTTTTATCCAATTCTTCTAAAGACTTTCTAAAAATCGCTTGGTTTGATTATTCGAGTCGAAAAGTGATCTCAACTCTTCGAAGTCTTCTTTTGTGATTAAGCCTCTAATCCATTTTTCTCTTCTGCACATTTCATCAACTTGGGATTCTTTTCCTAGCATTGTTAGAACTTCTTCTTTAATTTTCTCCAAGCTCTTTACATTTTTTAATTCGCGCAGGGTTGCTTTTACTACTTGTTCCTCTAGAGTGCGAAGTAGGTTTAAAGATCACTCGCAGCTCACCAAGTGTTCTACATTTTCTTTCTTTTTCTTACATATAACATATTTGTTAGTCTTGTAAATTTCAGGCCTTCTTTGATTGAGTTTCTCGAGCACTGGGAGCATATTGTTCAAACACTTTATTTCAAAAAGCTGTAGTGTATTTGACTTGAAGGTGTAGTTTCATTGCTTGGTTCCGCTCCTCATTATATTGCGCAGGATAGACCATAATTAAGTATATTTTCTTTCTTGATGTGTTTCATTATGCGTATTATGTAAGAAAGTCCACTCTGCTTTAATTAATACTCTCCCTATCATTTTAACAAAAGAACGGATTGGCTTTTCGACTAATTCACCTTCCCACGTGTATCTTATCTTATGATCTTTTGTATATAGTGGTTCTGGAGTTAAGTACTGCGTTGACTTAGCACCCTCTTTCGCTTTTAGGTCTGCTAGCTCATTGAAAATATCACCTGAGTGACCCTTGATTTTGATA
>CAJVPY010006099.1:0-10831 GCA_910591965.1 Dentiscutata erythropus | reverse complement strand
TATTAGGTTTACCTTTATTGTACACTTATTAAAGTATAGAAAACTTATATTAAACTTTTGTCATACATTTAAATGTAAAGTTTAAGCAATTGTATACTTCAATAATAAAATTTATTTGTATACTTATATAAGGTTTGAAGACAAAGGTTTATATATATAACATACTAGTATTCAGGGGTCCTCCCATAACCTGTCAAAATTCTAACCCATACAGGTCAGGCCAACTTGGATAACAGCTCTAGTTGGCCTACTCATTGAAGAAAAAGTTGTTGAGTATAAGAGAAAGGGTTGTAAAGGTTGATTTGGAGGGTTGTAGTTGAACTAGGGCTTAGGAAAAAGGAAGCTGGGATCTGGCACAAGTATTAAAGTTCTGCAGAATGATTGTAGATATAGTAAATGGTTGTATAGTAGCACTAGAGAAAAAAATAATATCAACAATAGCAAAGTTAGAAACTTTATTGAAGGCACCAACAGTTATGGCAAAAGACTTGGCCTCAGTGGCAGACAAGGTGATAAGTTTGTCTAGAGCTTTCCTTCTAGCCAAGTGAGTTGCATGGAGTTTTACAAACTCATAGATACACAAAACTATTATACTTGGCAATAGGACAACGAGGTTTTTTTGTCAGCTCAGGCAATCAAAAACATCAGGTGGTTAGTGAAAAAATTAAGAAAGCAGAATGGCCAGCTAGCCTGGAAGCTCTCCTGGATAAATTCAGTCTATATAGACGCTTTAATAACTAGTTAGTGTGGGATTTTTTGCAAATACAAGGCTTTGAAAAGTTGGGCATACCTATACATCAAGAGTGATTACACAGTTAGAAGCATTGGCAATACTAAGGACATTGCAGTTATTCAAGAACCTATTAAAATGGACTTGGGTAATCTTGTTTATTGACAACAGAGTAGCTCTAAAAACAATAATAAAAAGAGGCCTGAAGATGTGAAAAAGGATTTAATAAGACAAATTTGGAAAGTGTGTGTGAAGAGTGACTTGGCAATTTTTGATACATAGTGGGTGCCTTTAGAGCTAAATCTGGCAGACTTTTTAACAAGGGTGTTCAATATGAGAGATTGTATATTAAGTTTGGTGGTTGTGGGCCAGTTGGAGTTAGCTCAGGAAAAATTCAAAATAGACAAATTCACAGACTACCAAAATTTAAAAACTCAGAAGGTTCAACAGCCATTATTTTTGTCTGAGGTCAAAAGCTGTGAATTGCTTTGCCCAAAATTGGGCTGGAGTAAAGAATTACATGTACTCCTATTCAGGCAAATTCACAGAGCACTTTGCCATGCACAGGAATGTGGAGCATGGGTGGTTGTTGTAATACTGGTTTGGGTTTCGGCCTGTGGTGGCCTTTAATACTAAATTCATCTAGAAGCGAAATTGATCCCCTTCAACAAAGCTTATTGTGACACCAGGGACTCCAGAGAATTTGAAGCCTTGCAGGAATGATCAGTAGTGCCTGAGAGCAATGTTGCTGGATTGGTTCAAGACTTGCTTGTAAGAGCTAACACTTGATAGACAGTTTGATTAGTTGTGCTTATAAAAAGCATTTAGAAAAGGCACATAGTGTTTTTGAAAAATTTGCACTCTGGATGAGTTTTCCACCTTATCTGGCACCTAGAGAGCTTTTGATGGCTTTTTTTACATAGCTTGAAGCCTTAAGTAAAGTAACAAAAATGTCAATTTGCTTGGTGCAGTGGCAAAGAAGCATAAAATTAGGAACATTGAGGACTCAACAAAGGGTGGCTTGATTCATTTAATAGTAAAGAGAAGCAAAAGAGTTGCGACACAAGTAAAAAACAGAGCTAGTTGGCCAAAAGACCTATTACTAGTTGTGGTAATTAGACATTATATAGAGTGTCCACCGCCAGGAATAAGTGTAGAGTTTTGGGCACGGGATTTAGTTTTAGTAGCTTTGGAATTGAGGCTAATGCGGAGACCAGCAGAGTTATGTAATTTAAAAAGGTCTAATATACTAGAGAGAGATGAGAAGTTGTGGTTTAAAATTGCAAAGTTCAAAATGAATCAGTTGGGGAAGGAAAAGTTTATTCCATTAGAGAAAATGCAAAGTAAGCTTTGTCTAGTAAAGTTGTTAAACTTGTATTTAAGGGTAAGGACTAGGACTCCTGTGGAAGAGCTGTTGTTCTTGTCAAAAACAAGAAAAAAGTTGTTTGTAGTAGCCATTTCAGCAATAGTTAAACATTTTGCTAAAAATGCAGAACTGCATAGAAGATATACTGCATATAGTTTAAGGATTGGAAGCGCAATGGCAGCCATGCAAGGAGGCATGACAATAAAGCAAATTCAGTCAATCAGAAGCTAGTTGTCAGGGCAGTGCAATTGTATATGATGGCAACTAGCATAACCGAGATGGGAGTATTGAGACTAATGGGTTTTGACTAGTAGATAAAGCAACTTAAGTAGTGATTCTCGGCAAGACCCATAACTGTATTTCATAGTTTCTTTGTTATTACCCCTCAATAAGAGACAAATTTAGCTGCCCGATACGATAGTATCAGAGCAGCTTTTTGTCTTGAATCGATTATGGGATCTGCTGGTCATATGATGTATTATTCTGGTCATTGATTTATTGTTTGATCTATTGGGCATTGTCTTTTTTGTGATTTTGATTTCTTTGTGATTTTGATTTATTGATGATTGACTTTCATATAATTTTTTTCCTGAGTTTATAGTGACGTGATAACATGGTAATTTCAATTAGTAATTGTTAGTAGTATTTATGGGGAACAGGGTTTGTACCAGGAAAAGTCATTTTCTGTTTTTTCTACTAACCCAACTTTGTCTGGTTTTTTCACCCCACCCTACCTGGCCCTCGTACATGGCGACTCGATAGTCCCCAGGTTACTGTGATTTTTAGTTGTTAATTATGGCCTGTCGGATGACAGTCATAAAAACTTTTTTGGTAGCGACCTGTCGAGACAACAGTCACAAGAGGTTTTTCTTAAGTGTGTTTGTGCCTGCCAGGATGACAGGTGTGAAGAAATTTCTTACGTTTTTTACATAAGGGTGGCCTGTCGGACAACAGCCACTTTTTTAGTTTAGAGTAGTCGTAGGAGAACACGAGGTTTTTTCCAGACGAAATTATCTGGTTTTTTCACCCCACCCCTTGCGATGAGCACTTAGTTCTTAGCAAGCCATCAGTTTTAGTACTTTCATTTTTTTGCTCGATACTTTCGATTTCTGCACTATTGTACATATGCACGATGAGCGGATGGGACAGATACCCATAACTGTATTTCATAGTTTCTTTGTTATCACCACTCGATGAGAGACAAAACGCCCAAGAATGTAACTTTAAACTTCAGCCGAAATTAGGCTTAATTCAGGTCATTATTCGATATAACGCCTATGGACATTATTACGCGAAAATACGGTAATATACATTATTCTTAGCCTTCATAGACACTAACAGCTAAATTGATTAGCAAATTAGTTACTAAAACTGAGCAAAATAATAGTGTGAACTCTGAAAATAAATCAAGCTGGAAACGTTATACGCCAAACATAACTGATAAGACTTGTATATCAATTAATGATCGAATTATCGTGTTATGTCTTAAACTTAATTGGATAAACGGCATGTAAGGTAAAAAATCGTAGGACCGTCAAATTTGTACACTTATTTTCTAACCTAAATTTTGGACTCGTATTGCACAGCTCGTTTAAAATCCAGACCTGCATTTTTTCGTCATACAATTTTTTCCTATAGTTTCAATCTCGTTTCAAAATTTATAATTTTTCATTCGCCTCTTTTGTGTGGCAGATTGGTAGCCCATTAATCAATCAAAGTAATTAATTCTAATTTATCCAAAAATTTAAGTGCAAAATTACAAAATAAAATTATAAATTTCAATAAAACGAAAATATCATTTTTTAAAGATATCTGAAAATCACTTCGCGATTCGAGTTTTTTTTCTATTTTCTGAAAAGTACATCCCCTTTATTTTTTATAAATTTGGTATAGCATTATTGTTATTACTATTATTATTATTATTGTTGTTGTTATTGTTATTTAGAAAAATTATAATTCATCCTCTCGAAAACCGATATGCATGATGGACAGATTTTTGTATCAGTTTTGAGAGGTTGCCAGATTTAAAAACATAAACTATTAGATTTATATAACGAAAACGAACTTAATAGATTAATTTTTTTATCAGATTTGATAGGTTATCGATTTTGACTTGATCGGTTTTGCGAGGTTCAACGCTATTTTAATAGAAAATGTATTTAATCAAAAATAAATACAGTATTGTGCTTTAAATTTAAATAAACTATTTAATATATTTATTAATAATCTTTATACAGTACTAAAATTAAATGTATATTTTATATTAATTGATTATTAAATAAACTATCAGAAATAAATTCTGCTAAAAAAAAATTTATTGAATGTATAAAACCATAGATTATAAGATTCTATTTTAGTATCGCTTAAATATAAAATAGTGCCTGTAATAAATTCACAGGTAAATGCTGTAAACTAGTTATTTTAACTTCACAAAATAACATAAATTGAGGAATAATCGAACATATATAGTTAAATTGGTTTATAATATAGAATTTAAGTTCTGGCAATTTCGTTTTGGATAAAGTTTCAAAGTTTCAAACGGGTTTCGGATGGCATTTCGAGTTTTGAATAAGATTCGAAATTATAATCCCGAAACCGAATCAAAAGTGCCAAGATTAATATAGCAAAGAAGATAGCGCGGTGTTCTTGTAAAATGCATTCATCAATGCTTTTCTCCCTTCTAATCCAAATTCATTATAATAAAGATTTATAGAAGTCAAAGTGGTGTTCATGCAAAATGCATTTGCTAGCGCTTTTCCTCCTTCTGACCCAAGATTATTACTAGCAAGATTCAAAGAAGTCAGTGTAGTGTTCTTGCAAAGCGCATCTGCTAATGCTTTTCCTCCTTCTGATCCAAGGTTATTATAACTAATATCCAAAGTAGTTAGCGTGTTGTTCTTGTAAAGTGCATCTGCTAATGCTTTTCCTCCTTCTGATCCAAGGTTATTATCACTAACATTCAAAGAGATTAAGGTAGTGTTCTTACAAAGTGCGTCTGCAAGTGCTTTTCCTCCTTCAGAACCAATATTATTGGATACCCAGCTAACACCTCTGCCAAGATTTAAAGAAGTCAGCGTGTTGTTCTTGCAAAGTGCATCAGCTAATGCTTTTCCTCCTTCTGAATCAAGTTCATTAGATTGAAGATTCAAATGTTTCAGCGAGGTATTCTTGCAAAGTGTATTGGCTAATGCTTTCCCTACTTCTGATCCAAGATTATTCTTACTGAGATCCAAGGAAATTAACGCGGTATTCTTACAAAGCGCATTTGCTAAAGCTTTTCCTACTTCTGATCCAAGATTATTATAACTAACATCTAAAGAAGTTAGCATGGTGTTCTTGCAAAGTGCACCTGCTAACGCTTCTCCACCTTCTTGTCCTAGATTATTATCACTAATATCCAAAGAGATCAAGGTAGTGTTCTTACAAAGTGCATTTGCTAAGGCTTTTCCTCCTTCGGATCCAATATTATTAGATAACCAACTTCCATCACCCCTGCCAAGATTCAAAGAGGTCAGCGTGGTGTTTTTGCAAAGTGCATTTGCTAATGCTTTTCCACCTTCTGATCCAAGTATATTTAACTCAAGATTTAAATATTTCAGGGTATTGTTCTTGCAAAGTGCATCAGCTAATGCTTTTCCTCCTTTGAATCCAAGATGATTCTCACTAAGATCCAGAAAAGTCAACGTGGTATTTTTGCAAAGTGCATCTGCTAATGCTTTCTCTCCTTCTGATCCAAGATTATTACAACCAAGATTCAAAGAAGTCAATGTAGTATTCTTATAAAGTGAATCCGCCAATACTTTTCCTTCTTCTGATCCAAGGTTGTTATTTTGAAGATTCAAATTCTTCAGGGTATTGTTTTTGCAAAGCACATCTGCTAACGCTTTTCCACCTTCTGATCCAACAATATTGGAAGATGACCAACCTCTATTACTAAGATCCAAACAAGTTAGGGTAGAATTTTTATAAAGAATTTTTACTAATACGTCTATTGCCTTTGATATAAAATCACTGCTTAAATTACATAAGTCTATAGAGGTAATAGTAGTGTTCTCATAAAGATTTTCAGATATTAATTGATTGCAAATAATTTCATTAAGACTTAAATATTTAAGATTCTTACTAGTTCTTAGAAACATTGCAATCAAAGAACATTTAACGGCATTTTCGAGCCTACATCCTGTTTCATATCTTTTATTACGTAGCCAATATCTAACTCCATCATAAAAATAATTGCTAATAGAAGTGATATAACTTGCATATTCAAATAGTGGTTTTGGATGGCTTGGAAGAGTAATTTTAAAAGGAATTAATAATGCTTGCTCTTCAGCGTTTAACATTAAAAGTAATATTCTTATAAGTCTTATATCTTCATAATGGTGTTTTGGTTCGCTCCATAAAATTGGTATAATCATTCTACACCATTGTCGGTTTACAAGTGCACATGAAAATAAATTTTTGTAATTATACTGGAGGTTATTAAATATTATATAGTAGCATTCATTCGGTAATATTGTCATATTGAAAAGTGACCAAGAATTTTAGTAGCAGACTTTGACGAACGTACGCACGTACATACGTACGTTTTTAACCATATGACCAGAATAAATTTTGTGAAACATTGTTCAAAAATCCAAATTTGGAGAAGATTGTTTAACATCAAAATTAATTTAGGTTAGTTGCGCAACATATGATGCCACGCAGAACCAATGCAACACGTATTAGAATATTATATATGAAAACTGACATTCTGATTGATACATGTGATTAAGGAAATATCTTTTGCTATGATAACACTTATTAAATAGCTCTAGTAACTCGTTAAGCAAAATTATTTAAACAAGCTAATCTTATAGTATATTTACGAAATTTTCAAAAAAAATAAGCAAAATTATTATTAAAGTTTAGGCTCTCAAGAATCAAATTATTTATAATATTAATTTTAATATTTTAATTAAGTACTTGATTCTCAAAATTTAGCTAATATTTGATATAATCGATTTTGTCAAAATTATGTCCCTTCAGAAAATAGCTTTTGGAAGGTCGTTCTGGAACCATTTTTAATACGCTTCTTAATACGCTTTATTTACTTTATGCATTAATTTTTTAGCATCATTAATCTAATTACTTATTGCTTTTGATCAAGTTATTGATTATATACAATCCCGTTTGGTGTGGCAACGTCGTGCAGCTACCTGTGATCCATATGCGCGTTTAAATTTAAAGTTTTTTAACACGAATTCCCTCTAATTTGCTAGATCGTTTTTACACGTAATTTTACTCGAAAAATTTGTTTTTTGATATTTTTTATTGATAATTTATTTTGTTACATATAATTGCATAATAAACTATTTGTGATATTTTTAATGTTTATCGTAAATTACATACTTTAAATGTTTGATTTTAATATTATTAGATTGAAGATTCAAAGAAGACAGAATGGTGTTCTTATAAATGGATTAGTAATATTTTCCCTCCCATTACTCCAAGACTATTCTCATCAAGACTCAGACAGTGTGGTATTGCAAAATGAATTTAACAATGCTTTTTTTTTACTTGTGATCCGAGATTCAAAGAAATCAGGGAGAAGTTCTTGCAAGGAGCATCTGCTAATGCTTTTCTTCTTCTGATCCAATATTATCGGACGACGGATGGCCAAGATCCAAGATTTAAAGAAGTTAACGTGGTATTCTTGCAAAGTGCATCGACTAATGCCTTTCCTCCTTCGTATCCAAGTTCATTATAATAAAGATTTATAGAAGTCAGAGTAGTGTTCTTGCAAAGCGCATTTGCTAATGCTTTTCCTTCTTCTGACCCAAGATTATTACTAGCAAGATTCAAATAAGTTAACGTGGTATTTTTGCAAAGTGCATCAGCTAATGCATTTCCCACTTCTGATCCAAGATAATTATAACTAATATCCAAAGATGTTAGTGTGGTGTTTTTGCAAAGCGCATCTGCTAATGCTTTTCCACCTTCTGATCCAAGGTTATTATCACTAATATCCAAAGAGATCAAGGTAGTGTTTTTGCAAAGTGCATCAGCAAGTGCTTTTCCTCCTTCGGATCCAATATTATTGGATGTCCAACTTACACCACTTCTACCAAGATTTAAAGAAGTCAGCGTGCTGTTTTTACAAAGTGCATCAGCCAATGCTTTCCCTCCTTTCGATCCAAGTTCATTAGATTGAAGGTTCAAAGATTTTAATGAGGTGTTTTTGCAAAGCGCATCAGCTAATGCTTTTCCTTCTTCTGATCCAAGATTATTCTCGCTAAGATCCAGAGAAGTTAACGCGGCGTTTTTGCAAAGCGCATCTGCTAACGCTTTTCCTACTTCTGATCCAAGATCATTATAACTAATATCTAAAGAAGTTAGAGTGAAGTTCGTGCAAAGCGCATTTGCTAACGCTTTTCCTCCTTCTGATCCAAGATTATTATCACTAACGTCTAAAGATATTAAAGTAGTGTTCTTGCAAAGTGCATCTGCTAATGCTTTTCCACCTTCTGAACCAATATTATTAGACGACCAACTCCTACCACTTCTACCCAGATTCAAAGAAGTCAGCGTGGTATTCTCGCAAAGTGCGTCTGCTAATGCCTTTCCACCTTCTGATCCAAGTACGTTTAATTCAAGATTTAAATCTTTAAGAGTATTGTTCATGCAAAGTGCATTGGCTAATGCTTTTCCACCTTTTGATCCAAGATTATTTTCACTAAGATCTAGAAAAGTTAATGTGGTATTCTTGCAAAGTGCATCTGCTAATGCTTTTTCACCTTCTGATCCAAGATTATTATAACCAAGATTCAAAGAAGTCAATGTTTTGTTCTTGTAAAGTGTACTCGATAATGCTTTTCCTTCTTCTGAACCAAGGTTATTATATTGAAGATTCAAATTCTTGAGTGTATTGTTTTTGCAAAGCGCATCTGCTAACGCTCTTCCTCCTTCTGATCCAATATTATTTGAAGATGACCAACTTCCATTACTAAGATCCAAAGAAGTTAAAGTAGAATTTTTACAAAGAATTTTTACTAATACGTCTATTGCCTTAGATTTAAAATTACTACTAAAGTTATATAAATCTATCGAAGTAATAGTAGTGTTCTCATAAAGATTTTCAAATATTAATTGATTACAAATAATTTCATTAAGACTTAAATATTTAAGATTCTTACTAGTTCTTAAAAACATTGCAATCAAAGAACATTTAACGGCATATTCAAGTTTACATCCCGTTTTATGTCTTTCTTCATGAAGCCAATTTTTAATACCGGCATATAAATAATTATTAATAGATGTGATATAACTAGCATATTCAAATAATGGTTTTGAATGACTTGGAAAAGTGATTTTAAAAGGAATTAATAGAGCTTGCTCTTCAGCGTTTAACATTAAAAGTAATATTCTTATAAGTCTTGTATCTTTAAACCGATTATCAGGTTCACTCCATAATATTGGTATAATGATTCTACACCATTGTCGGTTTACAAGTGCACATGAAAATAAATTTTGATGATTATGTCGAAGATTGTTAAATATTATATAATAGCATTCATTTGGTAGTGTCATATTGAAAAAATCCGAAATATTTTTAGTACGTAAGTACGTAGCGGTAACGTAAGTGCTTAGAAAAATTTTTTATTCATATAATAAACAAAATAAATGTTGTGAAACGTTGTCAGAAAATCAAATTTGGTGAGGATTAGCTTACTATGACGACTAAACTTACGTACTATTAAATAATTCATTTCAAAACTAGTCTTATATTAGGTCCTATTTAATTTAATAATGAAACTGGGCCTTATATGTAATTTTTAGCCAATCGATCTAAGTGTCGATAAGGCTAAGAATCTATATTACTATTGATAAGAGTATTACACAAATTTGTTTCATTGATCAACGAATGGCCACGTCACTTATTGATGCAATAACGATAAGGTATACTAATTTGACGCAGTTAACATTTCGAGAAATATCATGTGATTTATCAAACAGAATTGCCGAGACGATCCAATTGATTACTAGATCACGAGAAATTACTTATTAACATTTTGTCTAAAATAAATGTTCTAATATTGGTACAGTGCCTAATTTGACGCAGCTCAACGTTTACGATAAATATCATATGATGTATCGTATCATATCAGAATTGGAACATTCGAATAAAATCACGCAATTTTGATCGATACATCACCTGATATTTACGTAAACGTTAAGCTGCGCATATCTACCCTAAGTTATTTTGGCTAATATTAAATGATAACTATCAATCAGAATCACATGAATTCGATTGAGACAAATCGAATGGTACTAAAACCATATGATTCTGTTTGACGATTCACAAGATATCATTGTGAGTCAAATTAGGCACTACATCATTACCATATGTTACAGTATCCGAAATCAATAAAGTATTGAATTTAATACAAATCAAAGCAAAAAGAACAAAGAACGTTTTTTGGAAATTTTTCTTATTTAATAATCATACTAGATACATTATGATAAATCTAAGTTTAACAAGCCGCTATTCTAAGTGTCAAGAATTGTTTATTCGATGAATTATAGAAATAACGTACAAAATTAAACGAAAATATGTATTCGATCTTTCGGTTTTTACTGTCTGGTCCCGATTTTTGCAATTCTATTAAGGGAAAATTTATTTGTAGCCGTGGCTTTCTGTAGCCATTTTCAATAATTCTACAATAACTCAAAATTTTACTAGGGTAACCCCTGTTGTG
>CAJVPY010006098.1:0-10832 GCA_910591965.1 Dentiscutata erythropus | reverse complement strand
TATATCAAATATTTTTAATATAATTTGAATTATTTCAAATTATTTTGCTCTTATAGTTTATAGTAATTTATCACAATTTGTTTCATTCTTGAATATTAACGTTTAAAAATATTAGCTCTTTAATTTTATTATTTTTAATTATATCAAACATTTTTAATATAATTCGAATTATTTTGAATTATTTTGTATTCATAGTTCATAGTAATTTATTTTAATCTGTTTCGAATTATTTTGAATTATTTTACATAATATTGTGTAATTTCTTGTGTAATATTGCGTAATAATCTTACGTAATATTTCGTAATTTTATATTTCGCAATATTGCGAAAGTTATTACGTAAAATTACGGTTTTTTTACGTTTTGTAAATTATTGCGCAATATTACGCCCTATTAAATTTGCTGATGTAGGTCACAGAAGGTTTACTGCAGAAGGCTGTGTGTGTAAATCCATGATTGGCAAGGTAGCACCAACAACTCTAAGGCGGAATTGGGATCTTGATTGGAAGAATAGCTATATATAGTATTTCTAGAAGTGGTGAGAGAAGTGGTGAATATAGTAAGGGGCTGTAGTAAAGGGATGGCTTAACCAAAGAAACAAGGAAAACCGGCCAAAAGAAACCCCAAAAAGCATGAAAGCAAGCGATCCGGTGGTTTGAAAATAAAGACAGGCTAGGGAGTAATAGTTGCTCAACCTATATGGAAGTCTATGACGAAATATGGCAGAAGCGCGGATTCCAGGTTACTGGCTTGTGATAGTGATTAAATAAGATACATAACTCCCGTCCTAAGGATCTAGACTTCTGTAACACTATACCAATAAGGAGTACTATAAAAGGATCGGCAACCTAATTTGGTGGTGTACAACATGAATACCTGAATCAATATGAAATATCATCCTAGTTTGACAACTTAACTATTTGAGATATAGCTAGGCCCATAAAGTAACTCCTTTAGGGACACCAAACTGGAAGCATGAAGAGCGCCTACTCAAAAGACACCAATTTGGAAGTAATACAAGTACTGAATTAGGAGTAATGTAATAAGTGATGAGGGATGAAAGTTGGTTGGTAGATATTGTACAGTAGTATATAAGTGGGATATATATAATAAAAATTAGGTTTGGAAACCATCCTGTGATTTAGTAACTGGTCTAGTTGCAGGGCAGTTATTAAGGAGGTAAAATCTCATATAGCAGATCACATATAGGTACTAATTTAGTAACCGGATGAGCTAATATCTTGTAAAACATTAGAGAGTTGTAATTGTATATGTGATATTTGTAACCAAATACCTTAGTGTACTAATAAATGGTATTGGCAAGACTGCCAAATTAAAAAAAAAAAAATACTATCTTATTTTTAAAATTTACAATTATACCACCAGTAATATATCTAAGAAGAACATTATAAATTATATGGCCCACCACTTCCTGAATAAAAAGAATATCTGTCATCACTATAATAACCATATAGCTCACTACTTCCTAAATAAAAAGAATATCTATCATCACCATGATAACTACACCTCATGATTCATTTTTCTTGTTTTTCTGTCCTAAGGATATAATATAAATGTTAATCTATAGCAGTATTCCCTAACTGTATAATAATAAGAAAATAAAATAAAAATTTGCAATTATTAGACATGAGCAGATTATTGAATCATCTATTCTTTTATTGCTTTGCTTTGTACAATATCTGATTTCAATTATTCTACATATTAAGAAAATAGAATTAAAAAACTATAAAAATTATAACAAAGATAATATTTATAAATAATTATTAATAGTACCTATTTTTTTCTTGGTTTATGATTTTAATTTCAAAGTAAAATATTCCAGAAACTGGGTAATTCGCTTGAATAATAGCAGCTTTACAGTCATCAGAATCTTTAATTAAAAGTTTTTTTAATAAATTAAAAGGTTATAATGATATTCTTTAAATGCTAATGATTACAGTAACACATTAAATAAATATGTTTCTGCAAGATTTTTCATTTTCATATTACCTATATAATTCACTTTAAGTCCACTTGAATCTATATCAATAAACAGTGATTTGTCTTTAATACCCCATACAGTTGGCAAAACAATATATCATTGTATGAAGTTATTAATCTAAATCTCCATTGCTGTAGGTAAAAGCATTGTATATACATATATATGTACGAACAGTATCTCTGATCTAGTGGCTAATCGCACGAAGCTGATGATCATATGGAAGAAATCTAGAATAGTCTGATTGATATTTTGTTGCTATAAAAGGAGTGATCTATATTATTCTAATTCGGTATATTTCTTAACTGAACTAACTGGGATTGAATGTTAAGCCAGGAAGAAGGATCTAAAAAGGAAGTAAAGTGGGCATCAGAGTAAATATGAACTCTATAAGAGCAGGAGATATGTAGGGGTAATATCCAAATACTAACTTCGGTTTAAAGGCGTAATATCTCTGATACCTAATCTGAAGTGTGTGGGACACAGAAGGGTTGGGTAGATATATACAGTTTATGCTTATCTAAGTAAGATAATTAGTTTACCAAATATAGATAAAGTAGATAGCAGTGCTAGATATAAAGGTACTAGAGTTAAATATATGTTGGGTATGGACTGGTTAGATTAAATTCGATACTGTAAATACAATTTATACAAGGGTCTTTGTGATCCTTTATATCTAAAACATCAATAAACTTTAGTCTCCGGACACTTAAAAAAAAAAAAATTTATAAATTTTGTATAACCTTGGGTCTTTTTTAATATTACACCAAAAAAACTCCTCTCTTTTTGAAATTAACAACATGTAGGGATGCAAAATAAGGTTTTTATAAATTTTGTATAACTTTGGGTCTTTTTAATGTTGCACAAAAAAAACTCACCTCTTTTTGTAGATTAACAACATGTAGAGGTGCAAAATAAATCTAAAAATCTAAAATAAAAATTGGGCTATATAATAGAATTTTCTGGAATTTTCTACTAGCAATTCTTTATTTTCTGGGTTAAAAAAACCCGGGTAAAAATAGAATTTCCTATAAATTTTTATAAATTATTAATTTTGATTGGCTAGTTAGCATGTGCTGTTTTGTTTATCTATAAATCTTTATATTCCGTGATATTTATGCACCATATTCCTACTTTCTGTAACAATTTCATACTATTTTTGACGCATTCCGTGTTTGTCTACCTATTCCGTGATTCTGCAGTATTCCGTGAAATGCAGAAAATTATTGTCTCTGGATCAGGGCTTAACCCACTATATTAATTTGTCAGCCATTCGAAAGTACCATTCTTGATCTATAGTAGATTAGATAATAATTGGTCGATATAGTAAACAATAAGATGTGCAATATATTAATTTCAATGAATCAAAAAGAACACTTTAAACAATAGCAATGGCGCAGTAAGTGGCCAGCAAATTAATATAGTGGATTCGCGAACTATCAATTAATCTAGATTTCTATTTCAGTATTTTGACCAATCAAATTTTAAGATCAGGTGTAATGTGATAGTCAAAACAAACGTGTTTTGTTTTATAAACTCTAACTGATAATAACTTTAACCGATTAATGCGTTTACAAGTTAATCAGTGTTTCGGTTTTAAAACAACCGGTGTATCAAGTTTAGGACAAAAAAGAATACTTAATGCAAAACCTTTACTTTCCACTAATGGTTGCATGGTGATATTGGCACTCATGCCTCATCGACAAGATGGTACGATTAGCCGGACATAACTCTTTGGGTTGTCCCGCCCAGCTGCTACCACGTAACAACTTGGTCTAATCTGTGAGGACATCGCTATTGTGTTTGACTTCTGGCTCTTTGTCATAGTCTCCTCCATGTAGAACTTAAGTGTTGGTAATAGTTGTTTGTGTGGCGATATTGGCACTCGTGCCTTATCGACAAGATAGTACGATTAGCCGAACATAACTCTTTGGGTTGTCCCGCCCCGCTGCCACCGTACAAAGACCTTTAGTTATGTCCTCAGTCCTTGACTAAACGCAATATTATTTATAATAAATCGTTGATGCAATATAATATATCCTAATTTTGCCTTAAAAGATGTTACTATACAAGCAAAGCTGAAAATGCTAGAGAAGCGAATGAAATGTATGATGCTATTAAAGAGGGAGGGAGTACGTGGATTCTAGGTGAGTCCCAGCATTGATTTATTTCTTTGTTCTCTCAGGCTTTTTATAAACTTCTACACCTAATTTATTTCTATTACTATTGCTAACCAAGATTCTCACTCCACACTCTTTTATTATACAGGATTTCTGAAATAAATTTTCCTGCGCATATCTACAGAATTTTCGTCTATCTATATCCGCACAAACTATATAAAAGATTATTTTCCAAGATTAACATTAAGTAATTTCGCATAAATTAGGGAGATTAGCAACTAAATATAAAAAAAAAATAATATTCCGATTCACACTTACCATTACAATTTATTTTCACAACATTCTATTCCGCCTTGCATTTAGGAAATTTGTTGCTTAGAGCATTATAATAAAGGTATGTCGATTTTTTTATTGCCAGTACGATACTGCACCAAATTCTGTTTTACTATATTGATGAGACACATAGATTCGATTAGATTAGATAATATTTACATAATACTGCTAGTTATTTTGCTGCGCCTATTATATACATGATGATAGTCAAAGATTTTCTTGGTAAAGATCAAAATGCCAATATAACAAAAGAGTAATATGCCTGTTTTATTTTGGAACATCTATAAAGGTGGGAAAACTGATTATCATGACGGCATGTTTCAAGAAGTTAGCTGAGCAAAACAACTTACTTTATTATTACTTTGCGGAAAATATGAGTTCGTTTGATTGTTAATTGGTTTGAATTTTTTTATTTACTTGCACAAGTCAGATAAAAGAATTCACTAACAGGGATATTATCTTTTATATAATTTCCAGAATCGATTTTGGAATACGCTTTTGGAGAAAATTACGTTAATATAAGCGTATCACATAGATCTGATCAACAGCTTCTCCTTTTTAATTTAACAATAAAAAATTTGATGCTACCCATATGTAAAGATCAATGACCCTTTTAATAATAATATACATAAGAATTTTGAGAAAGTTTGAGAATAAATTATTTTGTGCAATTTACATATTCCCGTGATGTGTGTGACATTTACTATAATTTTACTGTGCATTTACTTTATCAAGCTTCAATAAAACTTGAATGAAAAAAGAATACAGTATATATGAATAAAGTAACAGGAGGTATAATGGCGCAGTTAAGAACAATTGGTAAAATTTTTCAAAAGAGAGTTGATTATTTACTAATTTTGTAAACTTGTACTTCTACCAATACACTTTAATTAATTTAAAAAAAAAACTTTGATAATAAAATGCATACTATTTTATTACTTGTTTAAAATCATCGAAAAATTGAAAATTTTAAATCGGGAGGGTAATGTGGCGAATTGTCATAAATTTTTTTTAGCAAATAATTATTCAATACAAAACATGATTTTTTATTAAGTGAATTGGCTCTAAATAAAGTTCATTTTTAGAAGTCTGAATTTATCTGCATATCTATTTACTATTGGTATCTCGATAATCTGACAAATATTCAGATAATATCAATAGTAAACCGGATATCCGAATAAATTCAGATCTGATCTTAAAATTTGATTGGTCAAAATAGAAATCTAGATTAAATTTTTATGAACTCACGTGACAAATCTTTATGTACTTGCTATATAATATATAAAGAACTGAAAGTTAAATTTTATATATACCATATTCTGGGTTCTATATTTTCCCCAAAGAACATAATACCAACCAAATTGGCCAACATTATAACTAATACCGGCTAACTTTGTCGATATTAAGTAGTGTTTCGCAGAACCGAACCGAAGAACCAGAACCGACCCCCCGGTTCGGTTCTGGGTTTATCATTTTTAAAATAATTCGGTTCTGGGTCTCGATTCATATCTGAACTGTAATACCCGAACCTATAATATAATATTGTGTAACAAAAAAATCTAGTATAAAAGAAAAAATTTTTTTCTTTAAACCGAGTATATATAAGACTTTTTTTTCTTTCAACTAACACCTAATAAAAAAATGTGTAGATTAACTTTTTGATTGGTTGCACATGGTATGTTAGTACCGGGGATAGGATATAGTAAGAATAAGATATATTAAAAAAGATTGACATAATATTAATAGCTTAGATAACGTAGTGTAATTTTGAAGCTAAATATTACAGACTAACAATGTAATATCGAAGTCTATTGTATTAGATCAGTGATGTAATCACACGTGAGAAATAAATAAATAAGAGGTTCGATCTGTAAGATCGAACCCATTCTTTGATTTTACTTGAATTACAATATACCTGTGCCTTGTCATTACATACTGTAGTCAAACTTTGTGTAGAGAAAGTTACGAAGTTGTAGTTTAAAGGTGTTGTTAGGTGTTAAACTAAAGAAAGAAAAGTTGAGAACATAAATAAGTGCTTGTATACATTTGAATTCTGAGCGAATTTTGAGTGCTTAGTTATTTGATTAATCCTACAGTACTTTTTTCTTGTAAATTAACTTGGTGTTTGTATATAAATATGAATTAAGTAAGTAAACTTGGTTAATAAGATCTGTAACATTTGTAACATTTTAAATTTGAGACAATTAAATTTATTTTTTATATAAGTTGTTATGTCAGTTTCACCTACACTATCATTACTATCATATAAGTCTGAGAATAATGAAATAGTATTCTTGTATGGAACTGAGGCTATACAGCCAACATCCACTTTAGAGTCAGAACCTGATACTATGAATAATGGATCGTTTGTATGGAGATACTTTGTGAAGCAAAAGCCAAATAATAAGGAGAATGAGGAGTTATCAAAAAATGAGGCATTATTAAAAAATAAGGTGTTTGTCAAATGTAAAATTTGTAATAAATTGCTGAAATATGCGAATAATGGTTTAACCTCAAATCTTAGAAAACACCTTAAGCTTCGTACTCATATAAATAAAGTGTCAGAATTGGATAATAATAATAATAAGCGATCTACTTCTGTATTGGACATGTTAAAAAATAACCAGCAAGTTAATCAGCGTGAAGAGTTTGATCAAGAAAAACTCAATAATATGATTAAGCAATAGATTATTATGCATAATTGACCATTTTATCTAATTGAAGATGATGGACTTAAAGACATAAATTTGTATTTAGAGCCTCAAGTAAAAGGTATAATATTTATATAGTATGTTATTATTATTATTTAGTATAATATAATATTATATTTAACTCAAATATTTTTATTTAGTGCCATCTTTTAATTCTATAAAAAGGCATATAATGAATGTTTTTGGTAATGAACATAGAATACTTAAAAAAAAACTACAAGAAGTTTCAGGTAGCATTTCATTAACAACCGATATATAGACCACAAGCACTTATGAAAAATCGTTTATGGCAATTACTATTCATTATCTAGATAATTCATAGCATATGAAACATTTATTGTTAGATTTTATCAATATGGATGGACCACACAGTGGTATAGAAATTTTCAATGCATTAGAAGATTGTCTTCAATCGATAGATTTGATTTCTAAATTAGTTTCAATTATGCATGATAATGTGCCAGCTAATATTAAATTTTTAAATGAGTTTTCAAAATCTGTAGCACAGAATGGAGTTCAATTTGATTGTACAAAACAATCAATTCGATGCTTTGGTCATGTCTTAAACCTTGCTATGCAAAATTTACTTACATATGTAGGTAGTGAAGTTGAAAAGTTGCGCACATTAATTAAAAGCATTAGAAGTTCATGACCACTTTATAAGAAGTTTAAAATGATATGCGAAATCAATAATATGGAGGTATTGAAACCAATTCTTGACGTTGCTACTAGGTGGAACTCAAGTTGTGAAATGGTCAAATGGGCTTTGAAACTACAAAATGTGTTGGATACTGTTACATGTGCTGAGAGTGATTTAAATAATAATGTTTTTACTAAAGTAGAATGGAATAAATTAAAACAACTTGTAGAAATTTTGCAACCATTTAAAAAAGCAACGATTATTATATCATCTTCATCATATCCTACATTATCAATGGCTATGCCTTTTTATCATAAATTGCTTAAAACTCTTGAAAACTCTATGGAAAATAATAAAATACCAGAATGGCTTTCTCAAGAGTGCAATGCTGCAAAAAAAAAACTTCTAAACTATTGTAAAAAAACAAATATATTGCATTTCGTGGCAATAGTCTTGAATTCAAGACTTAAATTTGAATATTTTGAAGAGCTTGGCTGGTCATTGCATCTTATTACTCAGATTAAAAATATGTAGGTATTTTATTTTATTTGTTTTATTTTTATAAATATTGATTTTTACTAATATAATATTTTAGCATTAAAAACAAATATGAAAATAGCTATGCGCCTATTCCTAACCAAAATGCTTACTCTACTCTTGAATTATCTCCAATTACTATTACAAAGAGGATTTATAAATGAGCTCGTACTAAACGTCCTAGCGAATTAAATACTTATTTGATGATGTCTCTCGCAGATTCAGAAAAGATGTTCTGGAATGGTGATGCAAAAATGATACAAACTTTTCAAATCTTGCAAAGTTTGCGTGGGATTGTCTTCCTGTACCGGCAACAAGTGTGCCAAGTGAAAAAATTTTTAGTATTAGCGGCGATATGATTACAGATAAACGGAATAGGTTGGCAGATAAAACTATACAGGTAGCAATGTGTTTAAGGTCATGGTGGCGAGAATTTAAATGAATTTTTTTTTAAAAAAAATTTATGATTTTTTTTTTTTTGAAATTTATATAATAAGCAAAAAAAAAAAAATGCAGTTATAAGAGTTAAAGTTATGAAATTCTTGGCGGATATAAGCCATTGGGTAAACTAAATGGTAAAATAATAAATTGCAATTTTGCTTTAAAAAACTTATTATGTAATCAATATTAAATTTTATAAAATTTTAATAAATAAATTAATTATAGTAAGTAAAAATAAGACTTTAGACTTCAATTATATTTTTAGCAGATATAATCAATCTAATTTATTAAAAAATATATCCAATACAGTTTTACTTATTTTTCTGATTAATTATTAATATCAATTGCTTATAAGAATTGATCATATTTGCGTCAGTGATCTAAAAAATGTATTAGTAATATATATAATGTAATAATTATACAATAATTAGTAGAACAATAAAAAATAGTAAGAGACCCAATACAAATATTATTGAAAGTTCTATGTTCTATATTTTATACCGGTTCTACGGTTCGGTTCCGGATCTACATGATACGGTTCTGGATCTTTATAAGGACCCGATATCATGTGATGGTTCGGGTATAGTTTTTAACAAGACCTGCCCAGAACCGTACTGTGCAGAACACTAATATTAAGTCTTTTTGGGAATTCAGTTTGCCAAAGCACGAGTATTACACATTACATGATGTATAATAATATTTTAAAAATTGATTTACTTTATTTGTAATGCTGAGTACTTTGGCAAATGGAATAAAATATTAAAGCTCTTACCCAGAGCAAGTTGATTCATACAAGTCAGCTTCTTAGTGGGTCATGGATTAAAAATTGGGTTGGATAAAATTCAGTGATCAGTATTTCGGACGTAGAAAATAAATGAACCCAAATTATAAACAAGGTTAAGAAGTTTTGATTACCTGGTTTAAATATTTGTTATAACAGGTACAATATAAGATCTACTCTTTAAACTCTTAGGAGTAATTTATATAACTACAGTATTAATTCAGATTTCTTTTTAAATAAATATAATGATTAGGTTGATCAAAATGGTAACTCACTTGGTTAGTTTAAACATTTCTAACTATTAAAATTTTGCTAAACTATCAATTCAGCATGATCCATATAATAATAAAAATAATAACAGCTATTTTTGTATCATAATATTAATTCTACGATTTCTAACAATAATGTTCAAATGCTTGTCCAACATGTTTGGCGTGCTCTTGTCAACCAATAAACCTTAATAAGAAATATAAAAAAGATCTGAATATAAATTAGGCTTTTATCACATGAACAAGTGCTACTATTAAAAAAGTCAATTATGAATATGAGTTTGTCGACTAGTTTAAAAATGAATCTCAGGTTAGAATACCAAGCAAAGAATTATAATAAGCGAAATCAAAATAAAAAAATTTATATATTCAAATTACCTTAATAGTGAATATGGGTTTCCTAAAAGTGACAGAAGTTTTTCAACACATCCATATTTTTGAAAGTGTTTTAGAATGCGGCTCACAGAAGATATGCCAACACTTAAGTGTTTGGCAATTTTTTTGAAAAGGTAGGCTTTTTAAATTTTTTAATGATTTTTTAGCAAAGTTGCTTTGAAAGTATTACATTTTATATCTATATTGGTCACTTGATTTTAAATTACATAATATATCAATAACAATAATATATTAATTTTATCATGCCTGAAATCAATAACTTAACCAAATCGGCCGAAAAATCATTCAGTCAATTTTTAATAACTATCTAACTTGATTCTAAAATTCTGGGTCAGAATTGTCAAGAAATAGCCAACTATGAAAATTATTTTAAAATTTAAGTTTTTTTTTAGAACTTTAAGCCAATAAATATTAACTAATTTTATTATTTATTTTAACTCTATAAGTTAATAGAATTAAAATATATTGAATTTAGTTAGATACATCAGCAAATTATATAAACGTAATCTTACGTAAGATATTACGGCCCATAATATTGTGCAAGAATTACGGTCTGGACATAATATTGCGCAATTTATTACGTAATATTACGCAATTTATTACGGAG
>CAJVPY010006097.1:0-10833 GCA_910591965.1 Dentiscutata erythropus | reverse complement strand
TCCTGCAATTTTTATTGGCTCCGAGCCTAATTTTTGTAGATCCTTAGCCCGGGATTTTCTTGACATAAGGGAATCCTCATAAACAGGGCTTAAACCAACTTCTACAGGGAGATCCCCAAAATTCCGAGTCGGAAGCTTCGGAACTATGGTCAGAAGGGCTGGAGTTGATCGATTTTGCCCCAAGATCACTAAAAATTTTACTAATAAAACAATACAGTAGTCGTTCATTAAGTAAAAAGTGCCTAGCTGATAATTTTACTATACTGTCGTCCCTCCATATAGTCACCTCCCATATAATCACATCATATGTAATCACATTTTTGTTTAGGCCAAACTATAATTTAATTTATAAGAAAAAAACCTCCATATAAGCACAATCTCTCTATAAGCACATTTTAAAAAAAAGTTACTATGTGCCCAACTGTGTGATTGTATGGGAGGACGACTGTAATTAGACCTTAAATTAAGATTTTTAAATATAAGTAATATAGCAAGTTAAAAAACCTACTATGTTACTAGGAATCGAAATTCGATATAAGTCCGGAGCATAATCCACGTGAGTGGACAGAAAATTACTTGATTTTTTAAATTTAATGTATCAAAACATAACTTTTGTATCACCAAGCGTAGAAATTGAGTCCATCGCTTCGCTCCGGACAATTCGCTCCGGACAATAATATATATATGATTTTTAATATCGTTCAATTTGTTATCAAACGAATCTAATAGTGCACTGGGTCACGAGATATTGATGTTTGACCATTGTATAAAGTTAAGAGAAATTTTGTATTATAACTTGTAGCCCATTGATTCAAATCGAATAATTTTTATACCATTTAATTGATAAGATGAATCGAAAGATGAGATATTGGTATTAGAATATTTTAATAACAATTTTTTTTTAATATACAGTATAACATTTGATTGCAATATCATGTAATCCAGTAATGAAATTAAAATATACCGATACTGATTCAATTTGGATCTATGGAATAGATTCACCAAATAATCGCCAACTTACCTTATAAAAAGGAGTAATATGTACTAAACCAAATTTAGCTGGTTTTTTTTTTACGTATAAATTTGGATTCATAAGTACAACATCTACAACTGCAGAAATGTAAAATACTTGGATATTAGACGATGCCCGGAAATACCGTTATTTAGATATATATATACAATTCATTGATCGTAAGTTCGATATTTATTCAAAATTTTATATTATAATTTATCATTGAATATAATATCAATTCGGTGAAATGATATTCCCTGAATAAATTATTCATCGGATCATATTTCTACAGGAGAAAGTTACCCTTTAGTGGCAATACTGGTTACACGACAATAGATATCCGAGGTTTAGGTTATCACCTGAACAAGAACCGATCTGAGGCGAAACAATAAAAATTTACCAGCCTATCAAATTATTACACGTTATAATAATTTTAATATCGGTATAAATTTCAACTAACAAAAGCGAAGTACAAGACTTTTTGTGTATGCATTTTTTTCGTATTATAAACCGAAACGTGTTAAAAGACAAAAGGTAAATCTTGTCCAAATTAGAGATCTCGAAGTCTAAATTAGGGATTGAACTGGACTACTGTTAATCAATATATATCATATAACGATAAATCCAACTTTTCAATATTGATAAATCGGTTTTGCCAGCTCGTGTGATAAAAAAAAAACCAACTATAAAGTGTTAAAGCACTCAAAAAAATTGTTTAAGCTGTTTATGTTTTTACTGAAAAAAAAAGGAAACTGTTACACAAGGGTGCTAAAAAACAAAAAAAAATAAAAAATTAATCCCTGACGAAAAACTTCATAACGAGAATCATGGACCAAGTTAGGCAGTATACCTCAAAAGCCGAAGATATTCTTAACACAATCTCTAATCCTCTGAAACCTCATATTCCTGCAATTGCTCGTTTTCTTATTGTGGTAACGTTTTTAGAGGACGCGCTGAGGATATTATTTCAGTGGAGTGATCAATTGTATTATCTTGAAAGAATTAGAGGAATGCCATGGGGTGTTTCACATATATTCTTGGCTGGTAATATCATTGTAAGTCTTAAATTTTACTTGATATTAAAACAATTGATAATTGGGTGTTTATAGTCTTATAGAAAAAAATTTTTGGTTTACCCATTTTAATAAATAATTCATCATTTGACGTAATTCTATCTTGATGTTGCCTCGAGTCAAAAAATTACTGATAAAATAAAACCATTCTTGTATTTTGTAGTTAATGTTTGGAGGTTCTTTCTTAGTTATCATAAGAAAATATGCAGAATATGCAGTCGGAAGTCTTTTTGTTGTTGTAGTCTCTCAGTCTATCGGATATGGCCTTTGGAACGAAGTTAATTTCTTATTAAGAAGTCTTTCCGTAATTGGTGGCTTATTAATGGTTCTCTCTGACGCGTTCTCCAAAAAGAAATCTTTCTTTGCAGATTTACCACAATTATCTGAGCGTGATCGTAAAACATATTTCCAACTTGCCGGTCGCGTTTTGTTGATCTTTTTATTCATAGGATTTATTTTCCATGGCGAATGGTCGGTTACTCGTTTAGCTGTTTCTTTAATTGGGTTCGCCGCTTGTATAATGGTGGTAGTTGGCTTTAAAGCCAAATGGTCGGCTACTTTTTTGGTTCTCTTCCTTTCAATCTTCAATTTATTTATTAACAATTTCTGGTCTGTTCATCATGCGAGCCCACAACGTGACTTTTTACAATACGATTTCTTTCAAACACTTAGTATTATGGGAGGGTTACTGTTATTAGTAAATATGGGACCTGGTGGAATTTCTATCGATGAGAAAAAGAAGGCCTTTTAAGATGTTTAATCAGCGGATAAATTTATTGGAATGTATACGAATAATACGAACTTGTATGTATTTTATATGTGTTTATTACTAGATTTATAATGTTTATATTATAGCATTAGCATGAACAATAAGATAATTTTATACTGTGATATTTAAAAAGTTGCCTGTTATAAGGATTAGGTTGCCGTTCTTTGTAATTTTACGTTAGCAACTTGGCATGCGAGATTTTTGTTTTTCTTTTTAATAAACTGTCAGAAAATTTTAAAATTTATCAAAATAAATATTTATTTTAGTGTATATACATAATTTGGCTTACAATTGATTTGTGTTATCTATATTATTCATTTTAGACATTGTCACGTATCATATCTTTTTTTTTAGTATGGTGTTTTATCATTACACAAATTTCCCTATTCTTGACAAGATTTTTATTAGAATCTCAACCGGGTGTGGTAAACCTTTTCAAAATGAATTTTTCTAATTTTTCTACTATCTTAATCGAAATTTTCCTTTTAAATTTGTAGTTTTGTACACCTAATTCAGAAAACAATCAAAAATATTATATCCGAATTAGGTGTACAAGAAGTTACAAACAACATACCAGATACAGTATAGTATTATAGTAAAATATAAATACAGTTACTATTGGAGTTTATATGTGAAGGATATATCTGTAGTCTTGAAGCCAAAATTTCATAGAAATGTAAAAATTATTAATTTTATTGATATAATTAAACAATTTATTCAAATATTGTCTTTCTTAGAAGTAATTTATTAATATTAAACAATCTATTCAATATTAAGTGTCTTATTACTAAGTAACTTTATTGGTCTGATAAATACTCTATATTGTATATACTGCAGTACTGTATACTACTGTATATAGTATACATATTCTAATAAACATTTATAATCAAAGCTGTTATAAATCTTTTATGCTGTAGACTCTGCCTAACTGTATATACAGTATATATAAAATATATACAGAGTATATAATAAATATATACCATACCATAGCATACAGTATATACAGTATATATACTGTTATATATATTTAAAAATAATTTAATGGCGTGGCTAATATACTGTATGTGTGATATGTAGATCTTTGCTTAGCAAAGTAGCACGTGTAGATTACTATTGTAGTTTATTTTTTAAAAGCAGAGTTGGCAATGAAGTTCACTAAAGATCCGAATGGACTACTATCCCGTTGAGTCTATTCTAAATTACATTGCTCTATTTGGGAATCTAGGTTGGCTATAAAGATTTTTATTAACAAAGCAAATAGAGCTGACGTTCTTAAAATATGCTTGGGGTAGAGAGTCTTAACCTATACCCAAAATAAATAAAATAACCATCACGTGCTAACTAAAATTAACAAACAGGGTAATAGCCTATACCCCGGGTATATTTTAAGGATTTTCGTGAAAATGATCGATCATTTTATTTACTTCATTGGGTTAATTATAGATATAGTTGATTTTCATTGGCTCCATTCATAAATCGTTTCCAATGGGAACAATGAATTAATGGCAATGGAGTTGTCCTCCATTCATTCCAATGAATAAACACGCCAGCCTTGTCATTAGCGTGAATATTAAAAAAGGGTATTTTAGTGCCTTATGATATATATGTTTAAGGAATTGATGGACCACCATACTTAAAACGCAGTAATAATAAATGTTCGTAATACGTAATTTACTTTGATTACGTTTTGATCGACGTAAATTAGCCAATCATACCTGATATGAATGTATTTATTGTTTCACTTAATTGAACCAATTATAACTAAATATAGATCTACCTTCTCTTAAAAACCGGTTTTCTTCTATATATTGTCCGTTACAAATCATTTTTACTCATCAATCATGGCGGCTTATCTCCCATCCGATTGTCTCTCAAACATCTTTTCATATTTCGATACAGATGCAAAATCATTATATTCCTCTCTTTTAGTAAATAGAACTTGGTGTTTAAATGTTGTTCCTGTATTGTGGAGAAGAACATTTTATTTGACTTCGCATAGTAATTTTTCATCAAAAAAGAGATGTCAATTGGTTGCGACTTATCTGACTTGCATGGCCGTCAATAAGATATCGAGCTCAATATTAGATGGAGTAATTCCCGATGTTACACCTATATCATCGACTGCGGTCGAAAAAATTTCAATATCAACTTTTGATTATGCTGAATTTTTGCGTGGATTTGATTATTATGACGTATATCAAGCCATTGGAAGTTGGTACGCATTTCAAACTTGTGATAAGAAACAATTGATAAAGTTTGATAAATTCTCAAAGAATGTAGGTGATAGTGAATGTTGTAAACTTATACTCACTCGAGAACTTGTTAAGTATATTGTCTGTCGTTCACCAACAATTGACTATCTAGCTTTGGATGCTGAACGGATAATTCCGTTTGATTATTGGTCATTTTCCCGTTTTCCTGGTGCTCGAAATTGTTTATCTTACATACGAACATTTGTATGTCGTGGAAGTGCAAGTAAACTAGACGTTTACACTTCACTTGCTCAATGGTGTAATAGCATTGAATCAATAACACTTTATGAAATTGGTGATGATGACCCTAAAGCTGAAGCATTATCAAATTTGATTCAAGGTCAGCGTAAGCTTTGTAAATTTATTTTATGGGGTGGAATGAGTAGTCAATTACCTCATATCA
The DNA here is from genome assembly GCA_910591965.1 of Dentiscutata erythropus. NCBI lineage: Eukaryota > Fungi > Glomeromycota > Glomeromycetes > Diversisporales > Gigasporaceae > Dentiscutata > Dentiscutata erythropus. The sequence continues at coordinate 5,324 of CAJVPY010006097.1, read as the reverse complement.
TTAATTCCTTGGCTTTACAAGGCTTCGGGCTTAAATATCTGGAATTTCGTTTTTGTAATTTTGATCACTGCACACCTCTTGATACTCTCGCAATGTCATGTACAGAGATAACTACACTTAAATTTATTCAATGTGGTGACCTTAAAAGTGATATTACTCCAAATTTGTTGAATTCAATATTTCCAAATCTTGAGGTCTTGGACCTACAAGGAACACAAATCCCAACAGAAGCTTTGGAGACAATTTTCAAATGTGCAAATATTGATCTACGAAATATTAATATAGAAAAAACTGAAAGTATACATTCTCGAATAATAGAAAGTATAGCTAATAATTGTAAGAACGTTACAAAAATCAAAGCACGGTTAACGAAAGATAAAATGTCTCAGCTTACTAAACTATTTCAATCATGTATTAACCTTGAAAGTTTAACATTATACGGTCCTTTACCCGATCGGTTATACATCTTTACTCAAGATGCAAGTGATGATCTATTAATTAATTTTCGTAAAATTGTTCCTGCTACATTGAAAGAATTGGCGTTAAAAACAGATTGCGCTTTTACCGCATCGGCTATAGAAATATTTCTTAAAGATTGCCACGCGGATTTGAATAGATTGGAATTTATTTCCTATGGAAGCGTATGGCAGCATTTGAATGTTATTAAGAAATATGCAAAAAGGCGAGGATTGAAGATAAAAGAACAAGTTGCAGGAAATTATAATGAGTTATTGATGAGGGAATTAGGTCATATTATTGTAGAATTTGAAAATTTTGAATAATAGTTTTTTAAATATGTAAGCTTCAAATATGGGAGTTTATGGGCACAATTTATAAATATAAGCCCAAATATAGAAATTTTTGAACTTTAAAATTTGTTCGGATGGAATAATTTATTAATCGAGATGTGTGCAATGACTATTATAATTACAACTATTCAAAGCAATACAAAATTTAGTTCAAAATACTCAGTTAAGTATATATTAAATATTCTCATAGTTTTTGAACTTTATTCTAAAATTTGTGGTCAATAAACTCACTATCATCTTTATATAGCTCTTTAATTTTCTGCTTCCCTGAAGATTCATTGATAATGTAATTAGTAAATATTATATGTAAATAGATGTATATATTTAAATCAATGTTAGTCAAGGCAGTGGTCAACTATAAATTTGCCGGTCGTAATAAATTTATAATATATAGTCATATAGTAACTATATATATACTGTATATATATGAATTGACCAATTAAACTAGGCCGATTAAATTTACTGAACAAGATGACTATGATCGACCATGCCGTAACTAATTATAATACTTAGTTTTATCAATATCCATTATAATATTTTAATTTTTTCAATTTTTTCAATCATTTAATTTAATTCTGACTATCATAATTATTGTTTCACCGCGTTTAAAATTTTTAGAGCACGATATTTCGCGTTCTGTAAATCACATAACTAGTAAACTTTAACGGTGTAAAGCTCTTAACTTTACCAAAAAAATTAATTACATGAATTTTTTTTAAATAAATAAATTTTTTTTTTTGAAATAATTTAAATTTAACCAGAGGTGAAATTCACCAGCCTAAAAATTTTTAGAGTTAGGCTGCAGTTTTAAGATAAAGGATAAGTTTTATATAACATAATGTAGATTTGATATAAGGTTTCAATTTTAATTTTTATAAAGTTTTTGAGGATTCTGAACATTTTTACTTAAAATACCTAATTCTGTTTACTTAGTATGGTTTTAAAATATAGCACCCTGGTAAATTTCACCTCTAGTGAGTATTAAAATTATCTTTTTTTTTATTTTAAAATTTACTATTTAGTATATTTTTTTATTAGCTTTGAGTATATTCTTAATTTGTTGTAGCATTATGTTAATTAGCTTTAAAATATAATTGTTATCAATCTTATTTCACATCTTTTGTATTTTATTTTATAAATTTGGTTTACTAATAATATTACTAGGTTTGATCTATTGAATTATTATTTAAATATTTAATAAATATTTTTTTTTTAATTTTTTTTAAATTTCCTATAATATATAATCATATTTGGGATGCAGATAGTGAGTGCTTTTTTATTTCAATATCTTATTTTGTTACAAGAAATGATAAATTATACACTTTTTAATATTATATACATCATCTGTGAAGCTACTTCTTTAGGTGTTCTCTAACCCTTTAGTGCTATGTTAGAGTGTTCAAAACTTAGAGTTATATATAATAATCATTAATTTTAGATTATTTAAAGAATTATTTTATATATAAATTTGTATTAATTTAGATATATTTTTTTATACAACCAACAAACAAAATTGTATATGTTTTTTTTTAAAACTGTAGTTCTAGACTAGCTTTACACTGTAATAGAACTGGTTTTTTAATAACTTTTAATAAAATTTTAAATTAATTTTTATTAATAATTAATATAGATTATTAAAAAACTGGTTCTATTACAGTGTAAAACAGTTTAGAGCTATAGTTTAAAAAAAAAATATAGTATATTTTGTTTGTTAGTTGTGTAAAAAAATATATCTAAATTAGTACAAATTCATATATAAATTTATAGGTAAAATAATCCTTTAAAAAATTTGAACTTAATAATCCTAACTATGTTTTAATTGGTGATCCACTAGTCAACCAGAGAATGATCATAGTAAAAAGTGACTCAGATTACTATATAAATTTACTATAGTGCAAATGTGGTGTGTACGCATCTAAAACTTTTTTTATACTAAGTTAATCACCTTTCTAACTTAAGAGACTTTTGTAGAGCTTGTCAAGACACATCTAATGGTGGTTAGAGCGTCAAAATCAGCTTGGTGGATGCCAAGATATCTTTAAAAAACATTTTTTTTACTATGAAAACTTCTTTGCAAAGAAGTTTTTATAGTAAAAGAAACGTTTTTTAAAGGTATCTTGGCATCCACCAAGCCGATTTTGACGCTATTACCACCATTAGATGCGCCTTGACAAGCTCTACAAAAGTCTCTTAAATTAGAAAAGTGATTAACTTAGTATAAAAAAAAGTTTTAGATGTGCACACGCTACATTTAGAGACCTTTTATAAGTAATTTGAGTCACATTTTACTATAATCATTCTCTGGTTGACTGGTGGATTACCAATTAATTAGTTTATTGAACACTTTAGTACCATGTGCAAATAAGTCTACTACTTTTATAATATCCTTGGTTTTTGACCTCATGGTGTAGAACTCTGACTTTGCAGTAGTCTGCAGTTCTTTATCAATATAGCCTTATTAATTTTTTGTTTTATTTTATATTATTAGTTATTGTAATTTTTTCTAATTCTATACTTAGACTCTGTATACTTTTTATTTATTACTTGCCTAACAACAAACCCTCTTTGCATCTGTGTTTCAGAATTTGGTCTTCTCACTACTTTCTATATACTCTTTATATTTACCAATACTAGTATTTCTAATGAACCTGAGTTCAAAGTTTATAAAGTTTAAAATAAAGAAAAAAGCATATAATTACAAATATAAAAATATTTATATTTCATGATCTACTAGGCCAATTTTAGTATTTTAATTACTATTCTGTTCCCAAAACACTTTTCTACAACTTTACTTAAGTGTTGAAAAAGGTTTATTTAGTAAAGAAAAAACTTTTCATTAAGAAACTCCAAATTTAAAAACTTTCTATTATAATAAAATTTTTGAATTTCAACTAAAACATTTTTCTTTACTAAGTAAACCTTTTTATTTAACTTTTAATAAAGGTTATAGAAGAGTATCTTGCAATCAAAATGGTAATTAAAACATTAAAATCAGCTTGATAGATCACGAGATATAAGTATTTTTATCTTTGCAATTATATGCTTTCTTTTTTATTTTTAATAAAAATAAAGAAAAAAGCATATAAGGATGTTCTATAGAATAAATGGGCAAACTCTGCAAACTCCACAACTTTACTAAATATCTATTAATAATTACTAATCATTAGCAGAGTTTATTTTTTATATTGCCTACCTATTAAACTCTTCCTGATGATCACTTGTACCAAATTTTCTCACTAAACAAAAACAAAAATTTTGTTGGAAAAGAAAAAGGCACTATGAAGATAGTTCTTGTAAAAGTCAACTGCACTACTTGAGAACTCTTTTATATATTTGGTATGCAAACCAAAAGTATTGGTATACAAAATAACTAGCAGGTGGTACTTTTGTATACAAAATTTTGAAGAAAGTGGTGCTCTGAAAAAAGTGAGGCCATGTTGTTGACAAAGTTAAACATAGACAACATAGTAGAAGGAAAACAATAAATGAGTATTTTAAGACATTTTTTTAGAAAATTTAAAGTACCTGATCTCAAAAACTACTTTATCATATTCCTACTGGGTTTTTTGATATTTGTCTCAAAATTTTTTCCAAAATTTGGGAATTTTGATATACTCCTACAAAGGATTGACATTGTTTACATAACTAAATTAAAAATGGTAAGTCATAAAGAAGTCACATTCTATATACACAAATTATAGTAAATGACACATAGCGGATTTGTAGAGTAAATAACAAAAATTCATATTTTTTACAAAGTAAAAACTATTTTAATATAGAAGTAAAGCGAAGGTGGAGATTGTTTTACAGAGTATTAAATAATTTTTTATTGCTATACACAGATGCAACAATTAGAAGTTTGTTCTTTTAAAAATAGTGTATTTATGTCGGATTATATTTAAGTTTTTGTAGTACTTCTCCTTTTTTTTTTTTTTACTTTCTTTTTTTTTTAGTTTAGTTTTTTTGTATACTTGTTGTTCTTTAGACAAGGATTATAGAATTCTCTTGCTTGGATATTAAGAAGAGAAGGGTCTTAAGAAAATTAGCAGTCATGACATGCTTGTAGATACTATTCAGCAATCTATTTATTTTCTTTAATAGTAAAAGAGATGAGTAAAAAGATAAATTTTTACTATAGCAAGTTGAATATAGATATACATTTGATATAACCAGATTAGTCAAAACTAGAAAGTTAGATGACTGAAGCAATTGTTTTGGTAAAATTAGTTGATAGTATAGTTTGTTAATTTATACCTAATAAAGTTTTAGCATAACTGCCAAATTTAAAAATATATATATATATATATATATATATTTTTTTTTTTAATATTGAGGTGACCACTTAGGCCCCTGGCACTTTATTAGCTCAAACGGGTGGGCCGTCTGAAGACTGGCTTACATATTACATCAGTATAATGAGAGTACAACTAGTCACACATACAACTTTTGGTTACCTATTTAAGTAGTCCGCCCGAAGCGTTAGTGCTATGCTAAGGGTTCTACACTAGCTGTCAT